>JAWDGP010005252.1:10000-20153 GCA_033675545.1 Elysia crispata
TTGCACTTGATTGGAAAGTTTAAAAGAAATGCGATAATGAAATTTACATTTGGAATGAATGGACTTAAATTTACATTAATGGCAAAATAGCTTTAAAATTGGCACTTAAGAAGGAACCGGATTATTAACTGTAATTACATAGCTAATAATTACTTAACGGAATATTTATTAACTAATAAAGCAAATGCAATGTAAAGGACTAAAATTTTCCCCCAAAAATTAAGAAGTTTTCCACGAATCCGGTATAGAAGGAATCCACAAGAAATCTATCCCAGCTTTTACTTAGATCCAGCTTTCGGTGATTTGAATTGTATTACGAAAAAACCAATAGCTTTTGATATCATTTATTGACCAGTCATAATAATTCTATACTTTTGATTTTCAAGACTTTTTTTCCAAGCTTGAAATGGCATCACAGTAAGTAATTAGATGCGAATTCGAAATACACATTTAATTCTAGATCTATTTTATAAAATTATAATCCAAACCCATTTGTCGATTAATAATTTACAATTATTTTATGATCATAATTGATCCTAACTTTCATGTACTAACTTTCGACTGTAAATCATAGTAGTTCAGCATTGGCTGTAGCATCCCTATAGGTGCTTCTTTCCAAATCATAGTTACAAATCCAAGCTTAGATCTAGAGTATGCTATTTAAGTCCTGAAATAATTATCAACGGTACTAAAAGAACCGTTTTATTTTTATATCAATTTAGACTAGGATCATTATGCTCTTTAATTTGAAATCGAAAGACTGTTTGCTGTAGCTGTCGAAACCTAGGTAAGCCATTCAAGTTAGTTCTTAGTTATAGTTAAACCTGCAATATCTTTTTTTCTAAACTGAAGAGAGACAATATTTTGAAATAGCCATTAACTTGTTCATACATTATACCTAAAATGATCTAATGTAGTATCCAAATTAAGCTTAGCGTGAATCTGTTCTCCTCTAGAAGAGGTTGAGAAGAATTAGAAAACGTTTTTGTTTAACCTATACACTGTATATTAGGAACTGTTATAGTCTTTTGCCGGTAAACGTTGAACATTTGCTTTGTTTTGTTTTTACAGACGTAAATTTATTATTCTGTATTTTTTCGGTTTTATTTATTTAAGGGTCAAGGAGGCTATTATTCTTTTGATGTGTTCCAGAAAAAGCCCCTTGAGATCACAAAACAGGGACAATCTATTAAGCTATCTCAACAAGAAAATTTTTTCTTTACATCTGTGTTTGTATCTCTGTCTATCTGTTAATCTGTCTGTTTCTCTTCCTCTCTCTTTGAGTAGCAGAAGCAGAAAAACACTAAATTTCACTTTGATTGAAGATTCATCCTAAGATCCGTCAGAGCTTAGTTTGATTATAGACTTAACCGCTCTCATCGAAATCTTTCTGCTCGTCTGTCTGCCTGTCTATCTGCCGGTTGTCTGTCTGTCTTTCTCTGTCTGCCTGTGTGTCTGAATGTCTGTCTTGTCTGTCTGTGTGTCTGTGTGTCTGTCTGTGTGTCTTTCTCTGTCTCTATGTCACTCTCTCTCTCTCTCTCTCTCTCTCTCTCTCTCTCTCTCTCTCTCTCTCTCTCTCTCTCACTCACTCTTTCTCCATTTCCGTTAAAACTTGAGGTCATTTTGCCTATCTCCATTAAAAAAATAAGGGCCTTTTTGTTCTTACCAATTCAGCAGCTTCATGTATCCGAGTCAAAAAGAGGAAACTGTTCCTGGCTCATCTGATGAGCATGTCTCATTGACTAAGTGCCTGTTCATTTCTCGGTGCAGGTTCCATATCCATTTCAAGAAATTATCGGTTAGGTGGTGAGCATTATAAAGAGATTTAGATCTATTCTTATGAGTACATCGTTTTCTTAAATCAAATGGAAGTAGCTAATTTTTTATTACAATGCAGCTCGGACTCAACGAACAAGTACAGTTCGTTTAATGCAAAGTTCGTTGGAGCCATGAGATATAAAGGCAGTTCAAGGGAAGTAACTATTGAAAGTGAACTTACCACATAATTATCTCACTTGCTTTAGCACAACTAAAAAAAAAAAAAAGAAAAAAAAAAAAACACACACACACACAGGTCTATAAAGACACTCTTAACCCTCCCCAACATTGCCCAAGTTACCGCCACTTTGGCTCTTTAATCCTGTATTATGATTTTCCTATGCAATGGTTGCCGCTCCCTGCCCCCTTTCCCCTTTCTTTTTATTATCTCCTCCCTGTATGTCAATACTTTGCTCTCCCCTACCCCTAGTATTACATGTACTATGACAGAAAGTATCCTATACCCTG
This sequence comes from Elysia crispata, assembly GCA_033675545.1. NCBI lineage: Eukaryota > Metazoa > Mollusca > Gastropoda > Plakobranchidae > Elysia > Elysia crispata. The sequence goes on from JAWDGP010005252.1 coordinate 12,287, forward strand.
GGTGCCCAACACATATATACTTCAAGCATTCTTAACAGCTAACAGAGGACATCTTGATTGAATTTCATGAACTTAGTTTCTAAGTAGAAAAGCATTCTGTAGTGGATTTTGTCAATACTTGCAGTTCTTTGAACCCGAGGACGGGACTGAGATAAGTTCGTATGATACAAAGCATTTAGAGAGTCAACATAAAGAAAAAAAAAAAACGTGGATTTAAGTGTGTTTGTTGAATGCAAGGTGTTCTTTAAATACAAGTTCAATTGATTCGAGGTGTAATATTTTTAAACTAGATAATTGCGTTAGATCAGTGCTTTCCCTTTTTATTGACCTCTTTCTATGTTTATCAATTCTGAATTCCCTCCCACAATAAAAAACAAATGTATATAATGAATGTTATAATTCTTATTTATTTTGTAAAATTCAATCCTCTACGTTTCATATAATTCAAACATCTATTGATCATTAGTACTATTTAATGTTAACAAAACTTCTAGACAACTGGCAGGCTATGCGCCCAAAAACTGTTTGGCTTCTTTTTTATGGAAATCGGAAAAAAATCGAACTCTCGGAAGTGAAAATTCAACCACGCCCGTGATTTATTCAATTCTTTAGAGGATCATACAACTTAGGTAGACGAAGAAAAGAATGAAAGAGTGTTAGCTGAAGTTGTACAGGTTATGGACAATTGCTCACTTTCTGTTACAATTCGTTAAGTAAAGAATGATGACAGGAATCCTCTAAAAATAATGCAACGTACCAACTATCCATCCAAAAGGAAGTTGCACGTAAATATATTTTACACTGAGCTAGCATATCTCATTAAAGGTGAGCATGATTCAGTGGAAGACTATAGTGCACGTCCAGAAACAGCTCCATCTTCTCGGCTTGATGTAAAAGAGAATATAAGCGATTGTACAGGTTTTGGGCCAAGGTGCAAAACAAGCATAATAAAATAATCACGCACCTCTCAGCACTAAAAAAGAGCATATGCAAAGCTACTATCGCTATTGCAAAATCAGCCAATGCGCTCACCAAAGGAAAAAAAAAGCAAAAGCAAAGAAGTGACAAACAGTGAGAGCACTAAGATGATATTGAGAAACTTTACTGATGCAATTTCATGTCATGCCAAAGCTAAAAAAAAAATCTGTTCAAAGAAGAGACAATAAAAGCCCGGCCCTGCGATATGATGAAAGAGGCATTGCTGAGATGCCACAGGATGGTTTTCACTGGTTACACGTAACGCAGCTTGTTAAAGAAGCGAAGAAACAGAGAAGGTTCGGCATAACTCCACACACCTCCCTTTACCCCTATACCTCTACGCGTTTAGCCAGTACTGAGAGGCTCAATTCGATGTACAATAAATTATTGGCCTTCACTCTAGTTATCCTACACCAAAAAAACTGATAATGTTTTATGATCACGACCGTATTTTTACGTGAGCTAGGTCAAGAGAGTTTGTCCATTTGAGAAACGAGTTCTATGGGAGCCTGAATCTTCAATACTATGCACATTTACATTTGATTTACCTGTTACACAAATCAAAACAAACTATATTTCACTGCAATTCTATAGGATCACACCGTCAAGCATTTGGTCTATTTTTAGTCCTTGACTAGGTCGGTTGAAAACTTGAACTTTTCGGCGAAATATTATGTACCTTTGAGGCAGTGTTAAATCTCTTAAAGCAATTTTAACGAGGATTGTTACAGTTGTCAGTAAGACGTTATCCCAACTTCGAAATTATACTGCATTTAAAAAGAAACAACATTACTGTATGACAAATTCCATGTTTGAGGGGGGAATGTGAATGTCAATTAACAGGTATATTTCAGTCAATGGGAATCTTTGTTTTTAATACTTACTTTTTACCATTTTATTGCTGATAGAAAAGGAGACGATAAGTACTTAGATTTGGGATATCATGAAAAAAAATGAAAATGAAAAAAGATAATATATATTCTACTCCAGTCTGAGTCATTTGTTTTTAATTCCTATGTATATTCATGAAGTCAGTATCCCCTACCACCATTACTATTGTTACTGGTCTCGATATGAATAATAGACAAAGAAAAGACACACCTAGGATTTTTTCACTTTCTTTTCTACATATTGCTTTTAATATTGCTTTTGTCATTTGTATGTGAGAGGTAACAAGGTGAATGATTACACTAGTCGGTTCATCTAGGGCCATGCTTTCACCATCTAGATCTTGTCTAGCTCAGCGTGTTTGACTCCCACTGATCTGTGATGATTTTAATGCTTGGCTTGTTGAACTCCATTAAGGCATTTCAACTTTCAGAGCCGCATCTAGGGCCTCACCTCAGGAACTGGATACGCTTCCTTTCAGCCTCAGAAGGAACGACCAAGTGTAACGTCACAGTAATCTCTCTAGTGACAGAGACTACCAGGCTCCCTGTGAGATCCTGATTCAAACCAAGCCACGATATGAAAGCGGGTCTGCTATGCTATCAGCCAAGCGCTCTAGCGACTGAGGTATGTGGTATCGCGAATATCTTCATACAGCCTCTGTGCTCACAGCGGTTCTTAGATTGCAATGAGTTTTTGTTTATGGAATCCGAAAAGAGATTTGTGTTTTGCTTTTTTCTTTGTTTTATTCAGGCCCGCTTTATTGCATAGACAAAGCAGTATGGATATACTCAGCAGCTTTTATTTCTCTTTATAAATGAGATAAAAAAAAAAGTACATTGACCTCAGGCAGACCTGTTTATGCCCTAAATAAATAGAAGTGTTTAAAAAGACCGTTCTATCTTGAGTTCCCCCTGAAGACTCATTATCAAGTAGACCAATGAAATAAGCGTCTATCCCTCGAAACAGTAAAATGATCACGCTTTCAATAGTGTATGGTTCTGTCTAAACATGACTGTTCTATGTATCTATATAATAGGGGATGCTTTTCTTCATTCGTCCTTGTTGTCGGTCCCAAGAGTTTGCACGGTCTTATACTCGCCCCGCAATATCTACAGGTTTGCAAGCTTGAAAATAATCTCTACTTTCACCACCAAAAAAAAACAACCACAAAACAAAAATGTTTAAAGAAGATTTCGCTCGATAACTATACGAAACATAGGAAGTACGTTTCATTCACGCGGTCAGTTCAAGAAACAAAACAGAACTAATACACATTTAATCATTTTACACCAATGGACACTTTTGTAGAGCTCGAACTTGTTTACTCACTTAATCGACCCCTTATCTACCTTTTCTCTATCTTCCTTAGTCATTGTCACTGTCTCTTTCTCTCACTATCTCTCACTCAGACTCTCTCTCTTCCGCTCTCTCTCTCTCTATCCTTCACTCTTTATCTCTCTCGAGAGTCATGTGACTAATAAGACGAGAAAAAATAATAAGAAGCCAATCAGAATATATCTCGGAGATACACACCGCTTGTCTTGATATAGGTGATTTCATGAAGACTTCAGGAAGGCAATCTGGATGGGGGCAGCTACTAAGAATCTGCCAGAAGATGGTAGCTCAGACTGGTTTTCTCATCTGTATCAGTTTAACCTATGTGCGGACTCATTGTTGTTAAATGGAGATGAGAGGGGAGCATTCCTTAAGTCAGCTTTGGCGGGACCGGCACTTAAACTGGTAGTGAACCGGTTTCAGAAGACAGAGGGCTTGGTTATAAGGATATATGTTACGTCCTCCGCCGTATGTTCAATGGGACCGAGGTGGCCTGGTTATAGGTTAGACAGTGCCTACCAGAAATCCGGGGAGTCACTTCATCAGTGGGAAGATCGTCTGCGAGATATTGGTGTCCGTGTTGTCCGGGTTAAAGGGGTGCCACGGGTGTGTGGAACCCAGGTTGGTCATGCATCTCTGCTTAGCAGGTCTGGATCTGGTGGCGGGAAGAAAGGCCATAGAAACAGGGTCACCAGTGGATTTACACGCTCCGGTTGAAAGGGTTCAATGGCTGCAGCACATAGACTCAGCCTCTAGAGTTGACCTCTTTACGGTGATAGTCAGAGGGACAACCTAAGGAGTGTAGGGTTCCCTCATATCAATAAAGATAGGGACTATCACATGTACAGGGAGGGAGGAGCATAAAACAAACGGACAGGAGAGCAGATATCCACAGCTTAATACTTGGGGTGCGGAGAATGTTTCTCGTAGGGCTGTATCACCATAGTATAAAGACCGAGAGGGGAGAAGGTACAGTCCAGGACAGGGTATGTATCCAGGGGAGGGGGGGGGTTGAAAGGGCGTTTGACCCCCTAACAAAGATGGTATCTGCCTCGGTTCAGGAGGTAAAGGGGTTGAGGAAGAGGGTGGACAAAGCTGAGCTAAAGGCAGACAAGATAGATATCCGTCTAGGGAAGGTGAAGGGGTTGAGGAAGAGGGTGGACAGAGTTGAGCTAAAGGCAGATAAGATAGATATCAGTCTAGGGAAGGTGGAGGGGAGGATGGACTCGATAGACCTACGCTTACAATGTTTAGAAGGTCGGGTGAGGGAGGTGGAGAAGGGTCATCATCCACATATATTCCTGACTGCCATCGTCCGCGAAAAGTTATGTTTTCGTTGCGGGATTCATGTCTCTCAGCTCATTGACGACGAGGTGCCGGGTGTCGTGTTTTTTGGTAGCGAGGACAGTAGATTAAGACCCAAACAAAAACTGAGTGAAGACACTCCACTGAGGCTCAAGTTAAAGGGGGACAACTCATCCGAAGGTGAAATTAATTGAAAATTTTCACCTAAAGGGGAGTGTTCAAATAAGGTTGAAGGGCTACGTTTTATCAAAGAGGATGCGAAGTATATCTACACTAGATCTTAACTAGGACTACGGCCTGACGCCAGTCAGTGCAATCGAGTGCATCTTGTCAAAGGTGTGCTAGATGACGATGGACGGCGCAGACCAAAACTGTAAACCATTCCTTACCAACCTAGGACGTTTCATTGAGGGAAGCAGTGTGAGCATCTTAACGATAATGTGGTGTTTGGAAATGCCAAGGCGCTCACACTGATCAATCAATTCTTGGGATGTGGGATTTGAAAGGAATTTTTTTTGTATGTGTGTGTGGGGGGGAGATGAGATGGGGAGATGTGGCCATGTTAGATGTACAAAATTGCACTGTAGGGTTGGCACAGACCGATTGCATTGGCTGTGCATCCAACAGCTGTAAACGGATATGATTGGAAAAATATTGGGTTTGGTTTATATTTAAAAAAAAACAGGGACATCCTTCCTTTCCTGATATGAATAATTGAGCATTAGCGATACGTCTTTTGTTTGACTTTCGTGTCGTAAGAGCTGAACAATTCCGAGGACTTTAGTATCTCTCAACTTAAGTTTCATTTTCTCGACAGGTTGAGTCAGTGACACGTCTATGATTCGAGCCAAGTTGTCTGCTGTTGGCTGTCCTATTTCTTCATCTGCCTCGTATTCGGCAACTGGCAATGCTTGTTTATACCAGTCATCGTCCAGATCAACGTCACTGTCCCCTAAGTTCGACGCGCCACGCCTGGCGCCTGATTGCCCGAGATTGGTCCTCCTGTCTCCCGGACTCATTGTCCGAAAATTCCTCTCATCGCCTGACATTGGGAGGTGGAGGTTTTTATCATGTCTTGTCTCCTCTATCTGTTCGCTCTTTCTACCAGTTTTCTTCTCACTAACATTCTTTTTTTATGAGGATTAGGGTTAGGAGGTGCAGACGACGACGGTCAGTACGATGAAGATGAGGAAGAGGCTGATCATTTTCGCGTCTTTACCATCAGAAATTTTCCATCATCATGTTATTTTGGCTTACGATACTTGACAAAGCATCCGTTTCGGTGCTATTCTCTCCATTTGTCCCAGCTTCATTGATCGTAATCCATTACACTGGGTTGTCTAGTGGACAGAACTTCAAATATTGCTCTGAAGTTTTGAGAAATAGTGTGTTTTGTTAGATAATTTTCTCACAAGGCGTGTGTAGTAATTTACTTTATAGAGTGTGGTAATTTGCACAGAAGGCTTATGTATTATTTTCCTCAGAAGTGTCGATTATTTGCCCAGAAGTTTTGTAGTATTGATTTACCCAGAGTATAATTATTTGCTCAGAAGGCTTGTGTACTAATTTACTCAGAAAGCGTGGTATTTGCGACAAGGCTTGTGAGGTAACCTGCTCTGAGAGCTGTGTTGAATTGGAACTTCTAGGCTTTCGAATCTTCTTTAAGCCAATCAAAGAATGAAATGTTCGCCCAGAATACCGCGCCAACTTTCAATGTTCGTAACCATCAAGTAAGTTATATTCAGATCAAGATCTGAGTTTCCATTTCGAAAAAATTCAATAAGTGGAACTAGAACAATGTAAATTCTTCACCCGAGTATGGAAGTTAAATCCAGCGGAACTTAGTACACAATAGCATGCAAATACAAGATCTATGCTTGTCATTCAACAATTTTTGTCACGAGATTTAAACCGATTTTAAGGATTCCGTCTTAAATTTTTTGTCCTCAACTTTTTGTGAATATATTTTTTTCTTTACATTAAGTATCATTCTATTCCTCCTATCACACCTTTGATGGGTAAATGCACCTTAAATAAATTTACCGTCTTCATGTTTTGAGGGAGGAATGACCTCGGCCCTTAACAATTGTTGTATTTTCTTATTTATTACCTTCTTTTCTTCCCTATCCATACATAATAATTGGAATCGGTTGCTTGTTTTCCTCCCGAAGCTGACTTGCTCAGCTCTTCTTTAGTACCAATTATCATTTCTAGAATAGTTTTGTCTGATCTCAAATCATCCCTCTCACGGTACATGGGCTGAATTTGTTTAGCCTGAAAAGTTGTCGGCTTTGATTTCCAGCAATCGCTGTATGCTTTCAGATATGACTCTTATCTCTACCCCATCAACTCTTATAACGTTTAACGCCTCGGGTTCGCTGCCGGCCTCCTCTCCTGCCGCCATCCGGCACTGTAGGTCGATTTGCCCCACCCTCTGTGGCCAGTGTTTGACACTGGACCACCGCGTTTGCCTAAAAAATAGCACCTATAGTCGGTGTATGTGTTTGTAGAGGTTCAGGGGTAATAGGGCGTGTGTGGAGTGCTGCCGAACCCTCTCATTTCTTTATACGTCGTTCCGGTCTGATTTTTTATTTTAGTTTAAAACAAATCACAACTAACAGTCCTTCGAGGGTTCAAGAAATAGGCGTCACCCAAAGGTTTAAAGGTTCCATCTTTTCAGCTCTCTTCAGCCCGACTTATGCTTAACTTTGGTAAGCAAAAATACCTCAAGCTTACAGACTATGATAGAGATGGGCAGACTATATCAAAGAAAGAAAAATATTACCCTTTTCTTTTTTGAACAGGAGCTAAGTATGTTTATTTCGATTCTACTTATTTGATATAGCCTTCAAGCTTGATCGTGAATCTGTTTTGACGGGCACCTCTTCTTCGTGCACATGGAAAAAAGATAAGATAAGATTAAAAAGGTGATTAGAAAGATCTCAACAGCTACATGTAGCCAGTATTTAGAGCAGTGAGGATTGTGTCTAATGACAAATTGCAGTACATGAAGTAAAAAATAAGGGCTGGGACTTCTGAGGATAATTCCATGGAAAAAGTCGTACCAGAACTGTCTTTTTTTCCTAAGGGACTTGTCTTTCAACCACTGTTTGTAGTGCTAATATAGAGATTAAAGATGTAAGCTGATCACTCTCATTACTTCCGAATAAAAATATAGTTCGCCATGTCTATAAATCCTCCCAAACGAATATAAGAAATAATTTTTAGAATCTCAATCTTTACAGAAACTAAAGTATCGTAATGCTCTCATCATATCAAGAAGGTCCACGAAAGAATGGAGGACAACAGCTGCCAGTGTCGTTGCATCAATATCATCGCCATTGACCACCCGGCCTTA
>JAWDGP010005254.1:0-24238 GCA_033675545.1 Elysia crispata
ATCTAGATTTAAGTTACATGCTGCATCATGCCTAACTAGTCTCAACGTCACAGCGTAATTTTTGTACTCAAATTGAACTGTTTCTCAATGAAGCGTTTGAACAATAGAGTGGATTGCGCTCTTTAGATTATTTATAAAATAAAATATTACAACTTTCCAGCACATTGTCAATGTACTCCCCATGAAATATCTGGTTATGTTTTCAACTTGTGGATTCATAAGATTTTTAATTTTCTGAGTCAAGTGTGAGAGGGCCTATACACCATGTAGAGAAATTAGCTAAAAGTAGGAATGAGCATCAAATATGTCATTTTAACCCTTTCAGGAAGGAGTACACTTACTCCTTTCCATATAACAATAAGCCTTTTGAAGTCATGTACACTTTCCACAGGAGCTAGGTTGGCAGCTCTGCTCTTTGTGAATTCATCAAATGCTGCATAATGCCAATGCCATCCAATTTATTGAATCTCATAAATTATTGTAAGGCATTAGAGTACTTTATTTTAAAGTGAAACATGTATGGAAAAAGATCTTACGATTATTTAGAATTGTTCATCATTGAAGAATTACAAGCTAAGAAAGGTTAAGTTTTTATCAGATTTCAGAGCTATACCGATGAATGAACATTCACCAAAGAAAGCATTCTATGTGTGTATTGTAATGGATGCTGTAGAGGGTTTTTTTAAAGCGAGTCATTCAGATTTTTTTTGGGCAGATTCAAGCAAGAATCATTCCGATTTTCTTTCCCTGGAGAGTAGCTTGGGTCTGGATTTCTATCCCTGAAATTGAAATGAATGAAAGATACCTAGAGCTAACATCTGCAAATTGCAAAGTTGTAAAATAATAATTTTATTTACAAGTACACTATTGGGTCTAACTGTAAAGTCAAACGGTAGTAAAAAAAAAAAAAGATACCCTTTAAAGTTGAATGTGTTTTACTCTATGCTGTAATTTGCTAGAGGGAGATAATTTCTTTTTATCTTAAACTGAGTATTTATTAATATGTGACATTTTTCTTAATGAAATGAAGCTAATTCCTACTAATAAAGGCTAATCAGGATAGGGTTATTGAAAGTTTTGTAACAAAATGGTATAAATTTCCATTTTCATGACATACTATTGCCACTAGTGAAATCTTTCATTCGTTACAACAAAAAAGCATGAGCCATTCTCAGGAGATCCAACCGTATGTGTTCATTTTTAAACAGAATGTTTTACTTTTGTATAATTTTTTTTACTTAAAACTTATTCTATATCAAAGAGAAACGTCTGAATTACTGGATTACAACAAAAATAGTTTTCTGGGATGAGATTTATTTTTCGAACATTTCAAAATTGTAATTCTTTTATTTCTTAGTTTTCATCACCACTGATTGATCTTTATGACGTTATTGATGACATGATAAATTGTTAAATGGATTCAAGTTTAGCTACCAATTAGTACCATTTAAGCAAAAACATACCAGTATTTGATTCCTTGCCAAGAGTTAGTCTGTAGTGTGTCTACAGTGTTGATTAGGATTCTGCAAACTAATCAATATACATTGAGTTTTGATCTGCCCTTGGTCATATTACAGTGACACAAAAGGACATAACCTTGAGAAAAGATTGTGAAGAACGTATCAGTTCACAAATTGTTGCAAATAATTATCACCCTTAAAAGGGGTGTACCTACCACGGGACACAGAAAAATATCATCAAAAGCCCATAATATGTGATAGTAATGAACTCTATTTGCATCATCAATTCGGGAAGAACCATGATAAATGCCAGGGTCTTTTGAATGCCAAGTACTTCGAATAACAGCAAACAAAACGTCTGTTTAGGTTTATAAATAGGCCTCAAATTATTAGTATAAATGCTTCTTTATGTTAGGGTCAAGACCTTTATAGATGTTATCCTCCAAGAGAGGGTGATCGAAATAGAATTATAAATGGACAGATCACTGCTTTATCTATAGGAGACGAATTCAGTAGGATAAAGATGGTTTTTTGTTTTTTTGTTTTTTTACGAAAACAGAGGTCATGTGTCCGTTGGAGTTAAGTATAGGAAGGAAAATAATAATCAAGGAAAGAAGTATATTCTCAATCGTTATTATATGACATAAAACAAGTTCATGCTTTTCAAAGGCATGTGAGGTTTAAGGGTTCGCATTCATTCTCTGATTATGGTTTGTAGTTAAGTGAATTCTATCTTTAATATAGTTATCTACAAGTGAGAAGCAAGCTATCTAGGCTTTTAAAGCAGCAGATGTGCTCTGTTTAAAGTAGGTCTCAAAATGACATAGAGCATAAAGTTGGGGAGCACATATTTATGAAAGTTTGGATTTAAAAAGAATTCAGCTATCTGTTAGTTCCATTTTTTTAAATGATAAGGCACCATTTGATGAAACAAAGAAAGAAAACATAAGTTTTGCAAACAGAACTGGCCACTTAGTAAAAACAACCACTCACAAATGTCAATACAAAAAGATTACACATCCAATGCAAAACTGCACAGTGTTAAATGTGACTTTATAGGTACACCAAACTATCTGTTATCTCCTCAACATGTGTTTGGAAGAATAAATATTTTTATATGAAAATCTTTTTGAAATAGGAAAATAAAATGTGCATGAAATCGTCGCAATAGGCTACTATAATACTGACCTTTTAAGAATTGCTCTTATGAGAAAAGCAATATGGATACCAAACTGATCATATTTGTTAACTTTCTAATTAAATGTTCCTGTGGGATTTCAAGTTTTTTAATACCCTTGGGTTGAATGTTATATGACCCTTGACTGAATCATGGATGTCCTTTACACTCTGATCATCATCATGTTAACATTTTAAGTTTTTATCCTGTTTCAGACTCTTTTTGACAACATGCAGGCTAAAACAGAGGCTGCCTTGGCTAAGAAATCCAAGCCTTCCAAAGCAGCTGCCCCTGCCCCCATTGAAGATGGTGGGGATCACTTTGACATGCCGATTGAAATGATGGGTGGCGGAGGAGGTGGTGGGGGTGGCAATAAGCGTCTCTCTGTGGAGAGGATTTACCAAAAGAAAACACAGCTTGAGCATATTCTGCTTCGGCCTGATACATACATTGGCTCTGTGGAGTCTGTTACACAAGTAAGTCTGAAAACTGATGTTTTTTAAGGATTGTGACGGCATTGACTTGGTAGAAAAAAAAATTTTTTTTCATTTCTTATCAGTCTTTTAAAATCTCTTAAATTTTAAGTCTTTTTTCAAATCTAGTGACTATGCTCTAAATGAATTAGTAACTTGCAAGTGGTGCAGAATCCAATCAAAGACATTATAAAGTTTGAGTCTTACATCCTCATACATTTTTCTGTTTCACAGCCCATGTGGGTCATGGATACTGAGGCCAATCAGATGGTGCAGAGAGATATTACTTTTGTCCCAGGCCTATACAAAATCTTTGATGAAATTATGGGTTAGTTTGTTTTTTCTTCTTTTATATGTTTCAATTGGTACTTTAATTTGCAACTATTGCCTTCATAATGGAATGCTCGAAATCTTAAAGTTTTAGAAATGGCAATTTTTTTTTCTTACTGTTGTCACCTAATAATTTTGCATACCCCAAAGTTTTCAATCTTTTCTGAAATAAGGCCTTGGCAATCTCGATGTTGTTTTGAGACCCCAAGTAGTAGAGATTAAGTGATAAGGACCCCTCTGTCCTCTGCATCTTTGGTATAATTATATGTCCTTAAAGACTGGATTCAATGGTTGCAAAACTGATTATGAGCTTCGAAGATGACTTCCTCTCCAAAATGATTAGATGAGTTGGAGACGAAGTTTGTACAAGAGATGGCAAGCCTTTAAACCCCTGGCACTTTTGATACTGTTTTACATAACTGGCGGCATCCCTCGTAAGTATAATGATGAGAAAGGGTTTTACGCACATCCCATCAATATAATTGACTCATGTAATGAATATAATACATCTATAAATTTATCTCTGTTTGTCTTTCTTTTTTCTCCTACCCTTTCCTTCCCTTCTCTATTTCTCTCTCTCTCTGCCTCATCATTCAGGCTCAATCCAGCTGATTCAATATTGTCTAAAACTTTCAATGTCACTTTTTTTTTATTTCCCTCTCAGTCAATGCTGCGGACAACAAACAGAGGGATCCTAAAATGGACTGTTTAAAGATAGAAATTGACCCGTAAGTTTTATTTAATTTTTTTTTTCCTTTTCAAATTATATTGCCCATCATAAACCTTTAATTAAATGTATCTTTGATTTTCAAGTGTCTTTTTACAACTACAAGGGTTTAAGCTTGTGCGACAGCACTGAAGTTCATATAAAGCATATTGTATATGGCTATAGATCTATATTCATAGTACTAGTTGATGAGCCTTAACTAGTCACTGCTTAGGACTGTTGGGTGTCAAACGTTATCAATATGAGATGTAAATTTAAGGAGGTATTTTGTTCATTTATTACATTTTTGTCTTAATATGTATTTTTTAGAAGTTCAAATTAGTTACCAGAGATATTACATTGAGGACTTGTAGTTATTCACTTTTAAATAAAAAGGTTAAATCTGTGAAAAATTTAACAAAAAGAACCCATTTCTCGAGCAGCTCTCTAGTGAATGTGAATTGAATGCTCAGTTTTCTTTGGAAAAAACTAGGCAAAATTGAAATGAAAAAAAAGTTATTTAAAAAAAATGTGTAAGCTGTAAGCCAAATTGAGGCTCTCATATTAAACAGTCAAAATCACTCCTCATTGTTCTCTGCATAAATTGCTATGGTCTCTTTGTTATGTTACTGTTTTCAACATTCAATTCATTGTACTTTTGATACCAGGGAACAAAATAAAATCAAAATATGGAATAATGGGAAAGGCATCCCAGTTGTTGAACATAAGACAGAAAACATGTACGTGCCAACCATGATCTTTGGACACCTGCTGACCTCAAGTAACTATGACGACAGCGAGAAGAAGGTCACAGGTTGGTACATATCTTTTCTGAATCTGCAGTTTTTGTTTTTATACTGTTCTAAGAATTTTAAGCCTGTTAAAAAAATTGCTACTTCAAAAAGTACTCTAATTTTTCTTTGATATGTTCTAGAAAAGTTTATTTTGAGTCCAATGCATTAAGAAAGTGCCATTAACTAGCTGGGGCATAGTGGGTAATAGAAAGAACAAGAATTGTACATGAAACTAATGCTGACGAATTCAATTTAAAACATTTTAAAGATTTATAATCATAAATTCATCAATATTTAGTGTATTTTTGCACCTATATTTAGTGCATTTTTTGCAGCTTATAATCTGTACTATAGGTTAATGCCATTGGACTCTTCAAATGAATTGATGAACATTTTTCTCTCTAGGTGGACGAAACGGTTATGGCGCAAAGCTGTGCAACATTTTTAGCAAGAAATTCATCGTAGAAACCTCAGCAAAAGAGTACAAGAAAGCTTTTAAGCAGGTGAAAGTCTTTTTCTTCATTATCTCAGCTCTGCCTTTTCTGAAGAAAGAGGGTTGCCAGATGGTTTCATCAGTAGAGCATGGGATTGGATATATAACAGAAGTTAAGCGTTCCAATCTTGGCTTGGGCTTTCAGATCTCATCTAATCATCCCTAACTTTTTCTGCATAGCGTCTTATTGTCTGGTTAATAAGAATTTACAATTATATTAGTTTAGTTCTTCTAAATGCAAATTGCCCAATGAGAGACCCAAATTAGAAAACAATACAGAGGAAAGAGACAGATCTTTTCATCAAATGACCTCTTTATGGTAATATTTTCCCTAAATTTATTATTTTGGTTGCTGTTGGTAGATTTAAAGTGCATTGAAGTTTTTGTCATTACTGTATGCTGCCATTTTTCCTCTCTCCCACCCCTGAGGAAAAACAATGTTTTTGCTTTAACTATGATATAATTTGCTTGATTAATAATTGAATTTGGTTAGCTTTTATTTATTTGATTTTTAACTGGTAAGTTTTGACTGACATTCATTTCTTAACACTTCAGACTTGGACAGACAACATGGGAAAAACAAAAGAGCCAACAATAACAGATGCAAAAGAATCTGATTTCACTTCAGTGACTTTTTACCCTGATCTGGAGAAATTCAAAATGGAAAAACTCGATGATGACGTTGTTGCTCTGTTTACTCGTAGAGCATATGATGTTGCTGCCAGCTGCAAAGGTGTTAAGGTTTTCCTTAATGGAAAGAGATTACCAGTGAGTTGGGTTTATTTTACTAAGTCATCTTTTAAAGTACTCTTTTATTGATTTTTACAATAATATAATTAGTGAGCTTAAACGTTAGAATCTTTTAAAAAAATGAAACATTCCCACACTACTAAAAATTGGGACATTGACTAGATAAAACAAAAGTAAGATTTATATGGTAAGAAAAGCGTTTTTTTTTTTTTTTTTGAAAAAAAAAAAATCCTATTACTGTAAAAATTATATTTTTTTTTATTGCTGTTTAGACACACTTTGAAAACACTCCTCTTTTCTTTATCCTTATACACAAATGCCTAAAGGTCAATTGCTTATCAATATCGCCTTTCTTTTTTTCTTGAATGCTATTTGTGATATGTCTTTTGAAATGGAATGATACCATTATTAAATTTGAATCGTTATGGTTGCTGGCAATAAAAAATACTTGACAGTTTGTGCTGAAATTTTTTAGCTTGAATATGTGCTTTATTCAGTTACAATTTTTATGCATGCCATCTTGTCATGTTTTCATTTTCATCCTAGTGGTAGTAATAGAAAAATATACCTTTTTCAATCGAGCCTCTCCTTGCTGGTATTTTTTTTTTCCTCCAATGTGCAAATGATTATTCTTGTCCAAAATTAAATTAAGATATTTGATGAAAATAAACAAGGCAGGGTATGCAAGTGGTAGCATTTATTTTTGTTCTTTCAACGACACAAAAGACACCAGACTACCATTGTCATGTATATCTCTATCAAACTTGCTTGCAGGTGAAAGGTTTCAAAGACTACATAGATTTGTATCTCAAAGACAAGACAGATGAGACAGGAGCCCCAATCAAAATGGTCCATGAGGTTGTGAATGATAGGTGGGAGGTGGCTGTTGCCATGAGTGAGAAAGGCTTTCAGCAAGTCAGCTTTGTGAACAGTATTGCCACAACCAAGGTAAATCTGAAAACTATATGAGGAATGAATAGCAAATTTCATTTCATAAAATCTAATCATTCCATATTAAGGGAATCAAAGTTTTTGCTGTTGCAATCATAATCTTCTTTATCAGAAGAATTGCATTTAACCGAGCCTTATTTATTCTGCCTTTTCTTTTAAATTGGAGAATATTATCTTACAAATGTTTTATGTTTATTCATTAAGAAAACAAACAAATACAAGACATCTCTATCTTTTTTTGTTAAATGCTACAGGGTGGAAGACATGTTGAGTACATTGCAGACCAATGTATTAGTAAGCTGATTGAAGTTGTCCGCAAGAAAAATAAAGGAGGGGTGGCAATCAAGCCTTTCCAGGTAATTTGACATTTGTTTTTTTATTTTATTTTTTTTTTTTTTTGAGAAAAATAAAAATTGATTTTCAATGTTTGAATTTCTTTGTTTTGGTCTTCACACAATTAGTCAATTCACAAGTTATTTTTTTAAACATGGTTTTTATGTTTAATTATTGGAAGAAAAATTTTTTTTTTATCTTGCACATATTTTTTTCCTCAAAGCACAATGCTCTAAATATCTTTGGAATATAAATCTATAAATCATACTATTCTTTTCATGAAGCAATACCATATTGCATCTGCATTGCATGCTAATGATTGCTCAGGTGTCAAAACAGTTTGCTCCAAGGAAATTATATTTACATATAAAAGTACTTTTTTTTTCATTCCTCTCTTCAGGTAAAAAATCACCTCTGGGTGTTTGTCAGTTGCCTGATTGAGAACCCTACATTTGATTCCCAAACAAAAGAAAATATGACGAAACAGGCCAAACAGTTTGGATCCAAGTGCCAGTTGTCAGAAAAATTCATTAACCAGGTAAGCTTTATTATTCCTTTGCCAAGTATATTTTTAAATTTTTGTTTTTTTAACTGTTGATTTTTTGAAAGCTTGGAGTCCTTTTTTTTTATATTATTTTTATGGTTATTTAAAGAATGTCTATCTGTGAAAAAAAAATATTCGTTTGAATTAGATTTTGTGATGACTATATATTTTGAGTAATTATTTTTCATCGTCATGGCTAATGGTTTATATGATCTCCATATCTTGGCAACTGATTTTCTTCAGGTGAGCAAATCTGGTATTGTGGAGAGCATCCTGTCATGGATGAAGTTTAAAGCCCAGGCGCAGCTGAATAAAAAATGTCACTCATCCAAGCATTCTAAGCTAAAGGGAATCCCCAAGCTAGATGACGCTAACGACGCCGGAACCCGCAACTCTCATGCCTGCACGCTGATTCTCACAGAGGGAGACTCAGCCAAGTCGCTGGCTGTGGCAGGCTTGGGGGTCATAGGTCGAGATCGTTACGGTGTGTTCCCTCTGAGGGGTAAATTGCTCAATGTGAGAGAGGCCACACACAAGCAGGTGAGTAATGGAAAATTTTAACATGAAATCAAAGCATTGTATCTGAGACACTCGTAGATATGATAATGCTTGGCTAAATGTAAATAATAATGGTAAGCAAATGAAGCCTTGTATATACTTTATGAGTTTAGAATAATTTCATCAGTATGAGATCTCTGGTTATAATAGACAGTACTGTGTTATAAAGTCATTTCCACCAATGAAATGCCAACACATAATTTTAAAATTTGTTTGATTACATCATGAATAGTTGATGAAAAACAATTTTAACATTTTTATACCTATTATGATATATTGAAAGGTATTTTGGCATTTAAAACAACTAGTAATAACAATTTGGAAGCTTTGCTTCGGTAACCTTCACAATCATATTTAGAACCCAAATTCCCTTTACTTAATAACACATTCTAACAAAAACTGTTTCCTGTTAAAATAAAAATATAGTAATGTGCAACATAAAAAGAGAAATCAGTAAAAGCCTATATGCAGCCAATAAAATATTTATGTTCAGTCAAAAAGCAGATCACGTATATTTTTCTTCTTTCTTTCCCTTCCAGATCATGGACAATGCTGAAATCAATAATGTGATCAAAATTATCGGTCTGCACTTCAAGGAAAACTATGATGACCCTACAAAACTGAGTCAGTTACGTTATGGTAAACTGATGATCATGACAGATCAGGATCAGGACGGCTCCCACATCAAGGGGTTGCTCATTAATTTCATACACCACTTTTGGCCGAGCCTGTTAAGACACAACTTTGTAGAAGAGTTCATCACTCCTATTGTCAAGGTTTGTGGAATCCTCAATTAGTCTAGGCACCGGCACTGCCTTTTTTTTTGTCTTTGTCCTGTGTGTAGACAAATAAAGCAGAAGTTGGATCAAGTTAATTTCTGATAAAAGTTGATTCACTGCGTACTTACAAGTGGTATGACAGCAAGCCAACAATAACAATTCCCATTAAAGTTATGTATGGACTCAAGTCCTCTCTCTTTTTTTCTCTAATTTTTTTTTATATATATATTTTTCTTCATAC
Organism: Elysia crispata; assembly: GCA_033675545.1. NCBI lineage: Eukaryota > Metazoa > Mollusca > Gastropoda > Plakobranchidae > Elysia > Elysia crispata. Next base: position 9,590 of record JAWDGP010005254.1, read on the forward strand.
CTTTTTGACTTCTGACAAAAGTAATGAGGTGTTTGATATGAAATCTCAATTTTTAACTGTGCAAGCTCCTCAAGTACAATTGGGGTTGATGCTCAGAATTAATTAGCACACTTAACTGTACCCAGTCATTTTTTTTAACTTTAGATTTTAAAAATATTCTTTGCATTCAGGTAACGAAGGGAAAAGAGGAAAAATCTTTCTACAGCATGCCTGAATTTGAAGAGTGGAAGAGAGAAACAGAGAACTGGCACACATACAAAGTCAAGTACTACAAAGGTGTTTACTCTTTTTTAAGACTTTTGATAGTGTTGGCATGAAAGTCTTTGCCTCTCTAACTTGCTTAATGTGAAAGGTATTCTGTTTTGCTATTTTGTATATATTTATTTATGGTAGCCCATTTGTACATCAGCCAATATGTGTTATCTCATCATTACAAATAATGTCTTTTGAAGGGATCTTCTATGACAAAACTAAAAAGAAAAAAAAAGTTGAAACATTTGTTAGGTGTCAAATTGATAATAACATTCTTGTTTAGTTGTTTATGAATGATGTTTGTTACCAAGGCTAAAAATATGACTTGTTAAGCCATTTATTTTTATATGTACTTCAGCAATGTTTCAATGATTTTAGGGTATTATTACACTTAGCCAATTTTTGGAAGGGAAGGAAAAAAACTCAGTAAACCTCTTTGCATAATTTCATATTTATTCAATCGACATGAATTTTCTATATGAATGGCTTAGATACTTCCATAATTGTTCAGTGGACATTGGTTATCTATTTGAACATTTTTTAAAACCTTCCAGGTTTGGGTACCTCCACCTCAAAGGAGGCCAAGGAATACTTCTCAGACATGCAGCGACATCGCATCCCCTTCCACTACAGCGGCGCAGAGGACGATACTTCCATCAACTTGGCTTTCAGCAAGAAAAAAATAGAGGAAAGGAAAGAGTGGCTCACCAATCACATGGAAGAGAAGAAGCGCCGCACAGAGATGGGTCTTCCAGAGGTAAACACTTTATCCATATCGCTCTATTGTCTCTTTTTTTTTTTTTTTGGGTCATAATGCTATTGGTATTTTGAATTTTATAGCTCCTTGAAATTCCATAACTATGCTTTGAGTAAAGTCCATAATTATTTCAAAGCGCATTAAACTATATTTCTTTTCTTCTTTATTCTTTATTCATGGTCTGAGTTGCTGAACAAAATTTTTTATGTTCTTTAAACCTCTAAGTGTTGACAGCTGTACATTTTTGTGGCGTTGCGGCATATTAAATTGGCCGTTAAGTCGATTGTTTTTTTTGGCTGTCTCAGTGTTAAAGCACACACTATTTCATGAATTCACCATCTTTTTCCTTCAAGAAAAAGAGTTCCGTTGAAAACAAAGTGAAACTTCACTGTTTGAAAGTGAGTTTAGACTGACTGTATTCATCTCTTTGAAATTACCCTCACACCACACACCTTAATCAATAATGCTGGGGGGGGGTTCAAGAATTCTCTCATGGTCAACCCCAATATCTGTGGAGTAATTAATTTTTATCCAAAACCTATTTGCTTTTGTTTACCTCCTAACATATATGTGTAGCGCCGCCACAAAATGAGACGTTTTGCAGCTGACAACTAGCTTAAAATCCTTGCTATTTAAAATTCTTGTACTTCTGAAACAATATAAAAGTTGGAAATTATGCCAGTATAAAGAACAAAAATTTCAAGCTCTTTAGGGAAATTGCATTTACTCTAAAATTTCTCTGCTGCAAAACGTCTCATTTTGTGGTGTTGATGCACCTATTGTTTTCTAGGTGGTTTGAAACAAAGGTAAATTTCTGTGATCGTAAACTCTCTCTCTAAACATTATTTTTCAGCTATACCTGTATGGCAAGAACACACAGAGCATCTCCTTCAGTGATTTTGTCAACAGAGAACTGATTCTCTTCTCGAACACGGACATAATTCGCTCCATCCCATCACTCATGGATGGCTTCAAGCCTGGTGAGCTCTTTTTATCTTTGTATCTCATGCATGAATTGTAATATGAATACAAGAAATCTTAAATTCTTTTTTTTTTTTTTTTAATTAAATACTTTCATCCCTTTATTGCTGATTATGAAGACACCTGGGGGAAAAGTTATTGCAGATGTTCATGTTAAAGAGAAAATATCCTCATTGTATGATGGTCTAAGAAATTTGTACATTCATGCTTTTGCTATCTTTATCTCCTCTCGCCTCACTTCATAGGCCAGAGGAAAGTCATTTTCACATGCATCAAGAGGAACTTGACAACCAAAGAACTAAAGGTGGCTCAGCTGGCTGGTTCAGTTGCAGAACAGTCCGCGTACCATCATGGAGAGGTAGGACAAACTGAAAGCTGATTTGTAAAGCTTTCTTACTCATGAAATGATTCTTCTGAGGTCCACTATCTATTTTTTTTTTAATTCTACCTTTTCAATCTGATCAATTAAGCATTTAAAAATTAATCTTTAACAAAATTCAGCACCGGTGATCATATATATCATGTTAATCCTCAAAGCCTAACATTAAAAAGGGCTAACAAGAAATGATAGGGTTCAAGGAAAAGTTCTGTCTGCCTATGTTTATATTGATTTCAATGAGTCAAACTTGCGTATGAGGATGGTACTGAGTTTTACCTTTATATTAATAACTAAAAATCAATCATTTTTAAGGCCATCACCTGTCCTTGTAGGTGACTGGACTCTGATTTGCATGTTTTTGTTGTTGTGGTTCAAATTGACCTGCTTAAGTAACATATCTGTAACAGAATTTGAAAGAAAGTGCCATATTGGGTTTAATATTTAATTCCTTTTTTTCCCTGTAAAATCACCCATTTTTTTTTAAATCTTAAACAGTAATGCATTCTGTTTTTGAAACAGGGAATAAAAACACTGTGCTTTATAACCTTTAAAGTTTGTAAAAAATTGATCATTGGGCTAAAAAAGTTCTACCTGGTCAAGGTGCTGAACCATCTTTTTTTTCATTTTTCTTTGTCAGAACGCCCTTATGGGTACCATCATCAACTTGGCGCAAAACTTTGTCGGTAGTAACAACTTGAACCTGCTTCAGCCACTTGGTCAGTTTGGTACTCGTATCCATGGAGGCAAGGATGCTGCCAGCCCTCGTTACATTTTCACCATGTTAAGGTGAGTGATGCGTGTGACTTGTGTAAGAAAAAAAAGCCACAAAATGTTCAAATTAAGAAAAATTTTATACAAAGCTCTTCGCCACTCACGACTCAAGTACTTGTGAAGTTTTTGTGAATACATGATTTAATGACCTTTATCTGGAATGAATTCAATAATTGTCATGCTGTGACCTGGCTGTAAATATGGAACCTCATCTTGTCATCTTCACCATGTTTGATGTGAGAAAATAGCTTAACATCACTATGTCATGGGCACATTTAGATCTATGAATGTTGTCTCAAAGATTTTCTTCGTTGTGCAACTTCTTTCAAATATTTCGACCTTATGTATTGAAACTACCTCAAGATGCAGGAGAAAGACTCATCTTAAGTAAAAAGTGCGTACTTAAAATTGAATTCCCTCTTCTCACCCTCTCCCAATGTATTTATAGTCCGCTGACTCGAACCATCCTGAATGCACACGACGATGCTCTACTGAATCACTTGTATGATGACAACCAAAAGATAGAGCCGGAGTGGTACTGCCCCATCATTCCCATGGTGCTAGTCAATGGTGCAGAAGGTATCGGCACTGGCTGGTCTACCAAGATACCCAACTACGATGTGCGAGAGATTGTTGCCAACATCCGTCGCATGCTGGATGGGCTGGATCCTTTGCCCATGGTGAGCTTAAAAAAAAGAATCCTTTTGAGCATGTTGGTTAAGAATTGAGCCCTATACAAGGCAAATCCTAGCTAGAATTTTGAAACTTAGGTCACCTTGTCATCCAGGCATCATGAAGAGTTTCAAAGATAGATTTTATGATCAATTATAAACTGACAAGAATTTTTTGGAATGTTCAACTTGCAAATGAAAGTTAGAAATAGGGTATTGTTAACTTTGTTTTGGTAAAATTGTACAAAATAACTACTAGTAATAAACCATTCTTTCTTTTTCTCCCTCTTTCTCTCAGCTTCCATCCTTCAAAAACTACAAAGGTGTGATTGAAGATATCGGTGCTGGGGACGGACGCTACGCAGTGCATGGAGAGATCAACATCATCGATGAAACCACCTTGGAGATTACCGAGCTTCCCATCCGCACATGGACACAGAACTACAAGGAAGATGTCCTGGAGGTCATGCTGCACGGCACGGAGAAGAATCCCCCAATCATCACGTGAGTCCATTTTACAGTTCTGTCGCTCACCCAGAGAAACCCAAACAAAAAGGAAATTACAAAATTGTTTTAAGCTTTTTGTCAATGAGGTAATGATTTACATTGAGGCAGGCTTGAGCTAATCCTGAATTTGAATTTTTGCATTCTTGTCATTTAAATTTTTTATGGCAAATGAGTTGCACATTAATATTTCATTCAGAATCAAAAATCGTCAATGGATTTCTTAGTAGAGAAGTTAAAAGGCTTTGTAAGACACAGCATGTATTTTCTTTTCTTTTCTTTTCTTTTTTAAAGGGAAAACTTTTTAATAGATATATATATATATATACATAATTTTTAAAAAAAATTAGTTTTGTACTATCATTATGTTTGTCCCAGGTTGCCAAAGAAAAATTAGAAAAATTTGTAGCAATTCCTCTCGACTTAATTGATACAGATAACTATCACTTTTGCATCTATTGTCAATCTCTGACAGAGATTACAAAGAGTACAACACTGATGCCACAGTGAGATTTGTCGTGAAGATGGCAGCAGAAAAACTCGCCCATTACGAGCAAGAGGGACTGCACAAGCTTTTCAAACTGTCCACCACTATCTCCACCAACACAATGGTATGGAGCAATTATTACTTGTTTCTTTGATGCAAACCCCATTTAGGGATTTCAAAGTAGATAATTAGACAGCTGAATTTGCATTTTGCCTCATCTTAATGATATCATTGTGGAGAATATCTTATCTCTTAGCTTGCAGTTTGTTTGTTTTTTCTTTAATTTGGAAACCTGTAAGTTAAAAGAGACCTAGAATTAAAACATTTTATTATTTAAATGTATAGCGATCTTTGAATGTTATGTAGGCAGCTCTGTTGATTTGGGACCAATTTGTAGTGATATATCGGACGCTAATATGGAAACAAGAAGTCTTTGCTTTCCATTGCTGTTGGAGGAGGAGCATCGTTCTGGTTTTTTTAATATTTATTATGCCCCTAACACTTTATTTTTTCCTTAGGTGTTGTTCAACCATGAAGGTTGCATTAAGAGGTATGAGAAGGTTGAGGATATTATGCAGGAGTTTTATACCACTCGTCTGGATTACTACCAGCGTCGTAAGGATTTCTTGGAGGGGATGCTGGGGGCCGAGTCGCTGAAACTGGACAACATTGCTCGCTTCATCATGGAGAAGATTGAGGGGAAAATCATCATTGGTCAGTGATTATCTTTAGATATATCTAATCATCCTATATATGTGCAATTACATTTAGTGTAATAAATACGCTTTTTTTTAAAAAAATTTTGATGTGTTATAATAGTTCTATACCATACTGCCTGCTCAAAATGATGCTTTGCATAAGATCAAAGAATTCAACAGCAGCTATTTATTTTTAGGAGCTGTAATTGCACTAAAGTGCTGATGATTGTGATAGGAGTTATGGGCAAAAAGTTAACAAAGAATGCTTCATTAGAATATTGCATTTTCTTTGTCGGAGGTGAAAATGAAGACATGATTATATTTCTTTTAAAGTTATACCAAACTCTTTAAGAATAGTGGCAAAATTATACTGCTTGTCTTACATTCTTTATTTCTTGGTTACAAGCTGCAGCAAAGTTGATATTTTTTTAACTAAGACAGTATCATTTATGGCCTATCTGCTTCTAATTAAATTGGCATAGGTGACTCAAAATTCAAATTTTATCATCAGGTTTAGGAATTTATCTGTAGTTATCAGCATTTTTAATTTATCTCCTTATTCGCTGGAGATTATCAATTTCTGTATGCGTGAATTTGAAGAAGGAATTGACGTTACTATTGAACATAGTGAGAATTTTTTTTATTTAAAATTCTGTGGACATCAGTTTCGTTTTCATAAAAGGACACAAATTTTAAAAAAAGCAAAAAAATCCACACACACATTTGTTTTGTAAATGTATTTATCGCATTATTTTTCAACTTTTTTCTTCCCACAGAAAACAAACCTAAGAAGGAGCTCATCCAATCTCTAGTCAAGCGGGGCTTCGACTCTGACCCAGTCAAAGCTTGGAAAGATGCACAGCAAAAGGGCAAGGTAGGGCGAAATCCCTCACACTGGGAAACCTCTATATGGTGTTTGTAATAAATCCTCCTCTTGATAGTCTGCCAGACATTTTAAAAAAAAAAAATCCTCTGGTGCCCTATGCTTGCAAAGTCAGTTGGCTCGGTGGTCCAATATGATTGCTAGATGTCCATCATGAATTATTCTTTGAACCATTTAAAGTACATATCCCTAAACTTTTAGCCTTTATTGTCACATTACTTATATAAAAGCCTATATCATTGTAGTGAATTTAAAAAATTGGAATTGGGTGCCTTTTTTCAGTGTCTTAATTAGTGGTTTTTAAATTTTGTATTATGTGTTAACAGGCTTTGGTTTAATAAATCTCAAAAGGCAGCATGTGTTTTGAATAAAAATGAGGGGGGGTTGGTTTCATGTCATCTTGTGTCCAAATTGTCACGTATTAATAATAGAAAGGATATATCAATCAATTAATCAGGTCCCTCCTCTTCAGCGTAGGCGATCATGACCCCCCACAATCTCAAAAGAATTATAGAAAGTGATGTGTTTCAAGGCTAATAATTATTTATCAACTGATTTTTTTCACTCTTTCTTCTTCCCACCAAGTTTCACTTTCAAAGGGTAATTTTTACTTACTAAGTTTAAAGCATTGGATTCTGTTAACTTTTTTAAAAACATTTTTGTTTTTGTTGAATAACTTTGCCAAAGATATTTTTTTTTTTGAGTTAAAGTTGTTAACAAGTTCAGTTCTGTCTCTATCTGTTTAAACTTATTTAATTTCAATTGTATAGTCCAAGTCAATTGGCAAGATTAAATAGTTCCTTGCCTGGATTTGTATTTTTAAGGCAAGACCTTTTTAACCTTTGATTATTGGGTCTTTTGAAACTAACATTTTTTTTCTATTATTTTGTCTCATGCTTTGCTGAACTGAAAAGGGAGTAAGTTTGAACGATGAATATTGTCGAATACCATGTTGTAGTACACCCCGTGCCCATCCTCGAATCTATATGTTAAAATAATCATTGCACTTTAGAAAGATTAAAAACAAAAAAACTTTTTTTCCATTTAGGAATAAGCCAAAATCCAAAGAAGAGCTTTGAAATAATCTAGTCAGAGAAGCAAACTGTATGAGAGAAAAAGTGTAAAAATATTCCTAAAATTCTTTTCAAATATGCCTCTCTCAAATTTTAATTTTTATCCAAAGTCTTTATCTCTTGTGTCTTGTGATTATTGGTGTCAATGTTAGATTAGATTGTGTACATTTTTCAAGATATTTTTCATTTTAATTGTTCTCATCCAAATTGTATTGTTTTTAAATCTTGTGGACCTCAGAGTCATAAAAAATATCACGAACGTTACTCGTTTTCAAATGTAATGACATTTTTTTAAAATTGGATATATATATATATATATATTTAATTAATTGATTTTGAATATTGATCTTTCATTTTTAAATTGATTGTATTGTATAGGTCCATAAGTATTATAATTCAATTATATGAAGTTTAATTCTTGATTAGGCACTACATTCTGCCTCTTAATTCATTTTGGAAGTTAATAATTTTTAGTTAATTCATCTACAAGCAATTATTGGTCCTAAGGTTAAAATTAAAAAAAAAAAAAATAAATTAACATTGCTAAACTTGAACAGTCTATATAATGTAGGGTCTTTTTATTAAGCATTGAATGGCTGTAAGTAAACAATCTACTTTTTGTCTTTCCAAATGGTTTTGGTTTGAAGTGCCAAGCATTGTGCTTTAGGATTGTTCTTTGAGTTGTCGTACTACATGGGCAGATCTTTTCATATAATTTAATGTATTGGAAATATATACATTTTGGAATCGGATATATAGTACATTCGTAAGAAACTCATGCGTTTCTATCATACGATCAGGATGATCTCTTGGAAGCAGAGGAGGAGGATGAAGAGGACAGGACATCTGGGCCAGACTTCAACTACCTGTTGAGTATGCCGCTGTGGAACCTGACAAAGGAGAAGAAGGACGAACTTCTCAAACAGAGAGATCAAAAGGTGAACTTTCCATTCTCGAAGTGGACATCAGTAAACAGGTTTTCCAAATGACTTGCGTTTTGACTTATTATTATCCCACTCTTTAAAACAAGACTGCTGTTAAAACCAGCTGATATGGTGTGATTAAAAAAAATGTTCTTTAATACATGAAATGTGAAATGGGGGGGGGGGGTTGTTATAATCTACAAGAAATCAACCAAAGGCTTACTGCTTTCTACAGAAAAATTTTATTATGGAAATGCAAAGAATAATGATATGAATCTGCATAGCTAGCAGGACACATGTACACTGTGTACTCAACATTTAAAATATAGAAGCAAAAGCAATGAGGCACAGTTATCAGATTTAGAAGCTTTGAGCCTTTCTTGTTCTATCTTTTTTCAAAGATTTTACAACATCACAATTAGCGGGTCCTCGCTTTAAACGTAATATGTGTATTCTCTTTTAAAAAGAATCTCATGTTAGAACTAAATTTCTTATCATTGTTGCTGGCTGTAATAGCTGATTATTTTACATCATTATCATACTGCTTTCTACTGCTTTTGTGGCCACAATATCATACTGTTTTCTACTGTTTTTGTGGCCATAGGCTGACGAGCTGAGGTGCATCAGGAAAAAGACTCCCAAGGATCTGTGGAGGGACGACTTGGCTGTATTTGAGGAGCTACTGAAGGTTAGTTCATCATCAGAATCAAGCATTACTGCCACGAAAATTGTCACAAATGTTTCTTAATTTATCAGCCGACTTGAAAGATGCTGATTCAAAGAGATTATAAATCTAGGAATTTTAGCAAGTACGGCAGCAAAGATGAAGAAAGTTGTCCAGCGATCAGATTCTGCGTTTTGAGATGTACCCATTCTCTCATACGGTCGATTATCTTTGGGACACACTGAATATTGAAACAAGATAATGTCTTTTCGACCAGATTTCAAAGTTGATCCGTTGGCATACTAATACTGTCGAATCAGGGTTGGTTCTCTTTTTGTCTTTCAGTGTCTGTTATCTTAAAAAAGTATGCGTTAAAAGTTTTACAGGTTAGCACTGGGATTCTGAAATATATTTGTAAGTAAATTTTATAACATCTTCTAACCATTTGCTAGTAGGGTGTTTGTAGACTTAACTTTTCTGGCTTAGCCACCCGTGGATAACTGATAAAAGATAACATATCAAGAAGCTTTATCTGCTTTCTCACTATAGAGGCAAGGTATAAACATGACTTTTTGATCTATTATCTGCAGGAAACGGAGAGGATTGAGAAGGAGGAGGGCAGAACTGATATCAAACCCATGAAGATGGCCAAACCAGGTGCTAAAGGAGGAAGGGGGGGACCCAAAAAGGCAGTGGTGGATACCCTTCCCTCCCCTGCGGGTGTGAGGGTGGTTCCCAAGATAAGTGTGGCAGTGAAGATCAAAGGAGAGAGGGATGCGGCCAAGAAACTTTTTAAAGGAAAGGTAAAGTATTCTGTTTGGAGCATCAGAGTGATCAAGTTTGTGATAGTTCTGCAACAGTTTTGATAAGCTTTTGTATAAAGAGTTGCCTATAAGAAGTTATCAACTCCTAGAAGAAATCAAAGTAAGATCAATGTGTGTAACTAACTGTGGGAAACTGGCAAGGATACCCTAAATATAACCATTTTTAATCATTTTTTGTGAGGTATTTTTACCTGGTTCCTATTTCAAAACCTGATTTCAAATGTGTTAACCCAGGCTAAGAAAGACAGTGCAGACGGGGAGGACGAGAGCCAGAGCACCATGCTAGACTTTGTCAAGAAGGAAGAGAACGGATCGCCAGGAAGTGCAGCAGTCGGGACCACAGCGCCTCGGGGGAGGGGATCAGGAAGGGGTGGCAGAGGCAGAGGCAGAGGGGCAGCTGCAGGGGGGGCAAGTGAGTTTACAATTTTCTCATCACTAAATAATTTAACATGGGAAAATGCTTTCCCTTTCTTAGTTAGAGAAGAAAACTCTTGGCAATGTTTGGACTGAATAAGATAAATTTCCAACCTCGAGCAAAACATTTTGTTTCCAAATAGAATTGATTTATATAAGTTTGGCTAATGTCAAATATGGAGCAGAAAAAGAAAAAAGAAATCTTGAAGTTCTTTGCTTTCCCATTGAAGTTGAATAGGCAATGTACACCATGCTGATCTACCATCACAAAGCATCAGGTATTTTGATTTCAGAGAAACTAACCTGCCAGTGGATTTTCACACCAAACAAAGGATTGTTTATTGTCCTTTGCTGTCCAAAATAGCAATCAGCATTACGAGTGATATAGGAAATTTATATTAATATTTCACTTGCTCACTCAAGATAGCAGATAACCCTATATATTTAAAGTATGCTTTTTGAAGATAGCTTTTTTTTTTAAATGAACATTGTAATCATTGGTTCTCACAAATGTAACAGGGTGATATTTTGACATACAATGATTGAGATATCAAGCAACACCCAGAAATCAAACGCATGAGGTTAAGATATTGTTTTCATATCAAAACTTTTTTTTATATATTATAATTCCAGTAAACTTTTGCACTGTTCATGTTCTTTCCACAGCACGTGAGAAAGGCAAGAAGGGTGGCAAAAAGAAAAATCCATGGTCAGATAGTGAGGGTTCAGACAACGTCAGCGACCTCAGTGACATGGATGATGGGGAGAAGTTCTCAGATGTGGTCATCCCACGAGACACAGCGCGCAGGGCAGCAGGTTAGTGTCTTACTCGGATCTGACATGTTGGACCTCTTGATTGAGGCAATTCTTAGGAAAATACAAAACAACTTGATAGGTATTTCATGAAAGGCTGGGAAGAAAACAGGGTGCTAGTTATTCCTGAATCACAGTACCATAAAAGAGACACACCTAAACCTATGTGGATCTCTACCGTTAAAGACTATCAGGATAATTCACATTTATTCAAACTTAGTTTTAGATCCGTTTATTATTTATGACCTGGAGTTTGTAAAATGTAGAAACCAGTTCACACTCACGCTGTCATCTTTTCCCTCTCATTGCAGGGGAAAGGTGAGGAGCAATGAGAGGCTTGCTCATGTTTAGATTAGCAGTATCTACCTAAGTGTTTTAAACAAAGCTACCTCATTTTCCACAGCTGCAAAGGTTAATTACACGTTCGACAACGAAGAAGAGGTAGAAAGTGATGAAGACAATGAAAGAGAGTTCAAAGCCTATGATGCGGAAACTGGGGCATTTGCGGAAGACAACGGCACTGAGGAGAGCCCAAGCAAGGAGAAACCGACCACAAATGGCAACGTTAGCGGCAACAATGACAGCGACCCTGATGTGATCATGAGTAGCGAGGAAGAAAGCAAGAAACCCAAAGCGAAGCCAAAACCAAAGGCAGCACCCAAACCCAAAGCTTCTCCGAAGCCCAAAGCACCCAAAGAACCAGCCCAGCCCAAGAAAACTCCTGCAAAGTATGTTTTTACACCCCACAAGTGGCATAGTGCTTTTGCTAAAGCTGTTTATGAGCCAATTTATTGCTTTAATTGTAAAAAAAAACTTTCTTTGTAGATGACAGGAAATCAAAGTAAAGCTAAAAGTTAAGAAGCTCATGAATGGCACTTTTGTATTCAGTGAAACCTACAGAAATATTTGTGTTACTTTTTTTGATGTGTATCATAAGCATTTGTGTATTACATATTAAGTTCACCTTGTTACTATTGTAGGGAGTGAGGAGAAATGCTTTGAATGTGGTTATTTCCCTTTCTTTTGCTTTGCTAGGCCTCCAGCGAAGAAAACTGCTAAGAAGACAGACCTGCCAGACTTGTCGTCTGATGATGATGAGGAGAAAGTGCACTCCAAGATTTGTAAGTTTCTGACATATATAAATCTTCATGGTACTTTCAACATTTTGATTTCATTTTTCAGTATAGTTACATCTATTTTTACTCAGATTTGGATGGCACAATGTATAGATGAAATGCATATTAAGATTCTCTAAATAGATACATGTATGTGGTGTGCATTTTGTCCTGTAGATATTACATCGGAAATATTTAATTGTCTTGAGGATTCATTTTAATTGATTCACTGTTTTTGGTCATATTTAATTTTATCTTTTTATTAATTGCAAAGTGGTTACTATCCAAAATATTTCCATTTAAATAGATATCTGTAGTGGATAGAGATGATTTATTATTAGCAAGCACTAGATACCACAGTGATGCATTGATACATATTGTTTCACTTAGAGGCCACTCTATGTCAGCTTTTGATATGCACTAAATTAACTTATGCTCCCAAAAATAATTATGTAACTTTAACGAAACTTATTTCTTTTAAAGCTGCCAGTTGAAACTTATTGGGCTCAATAAGTTTTTTCCACTTTGTAAATTACAAACTTTTATAAGTTAATAGGATCATGTACAACCATCTTGAGATGCTGTGGTTCCTAGATCAAAATTGTTCGAATTCTGTTTAAAATCAAGCTGAAAAGTTAAATAGTATTTGTCATCCAGTAGATAGCTATTCTGAAGGAAGAGATTGTACTCTCATAATTGTCTTTTTTTTTTGTTCTGATTTACATTGTGTTCAGAACAAAGAGCCAGCAATAACTTGTTTCTATTTTCCCAGTGATGAGCAACAAAGAGCTCTATCCTAGCAGTGACGAAGAGGAAGACGAGATGTTCAAACCCAAGGCCACAAAAAGTAATACTCTCTTTATCTCTCTGCTTTTTGTTTTCCGCTCGCCTTTAAGTTGCATTTTTCAAGATAAGAAAACAAGTTTAAAAAAAAAATATTAATAATAGACAAAATTATGAAAGGACTGAATATACAAAAGGTTCAAGAACTCTAGTTCAGAATGAATTCTCTCGTTATTACAGGGTTGTTCTTATTGCCGAATGTACACATTGTAGAGAGAAAAAGGGGAAACAACCCAAAAACCTCATTGATACAGTATTGAAGAAGACAGAGTGATTGATAGTCCTGAAACTGGTAATATGATAATGTGTAATAATGAGAACTCTTGTTCAGTATTTCACTGACTGATGCAATGTGGTACTGTAACAAACAAACAAAAAAAAAACAATGGTTTTCGAGTGCTTGGAAACACAGGAACACATACAAAGTCTGTTTTGTGGCATCAAAGGAGGAGGGCATTGTTAATCATCCATCAGAGTTTAAATACTTTAACCCAATCAGAAGTGTCTAGCATTGTTACCGAAGGTCACACACAAAACTTTTTTCTCTTCCCCCGCACCTCACCAATCCCCGTGCCTTTGGGCTTTCAATAGGACCATCTAGCGAGTTTAATTGTACTGGCTAAAGTATCAGTAACAAAATAGTCTCTCTCTCCCCTTTTCCAAGCCTGGCACTAGTGGCAGCTCTGTTCAGTTTGTGTGCAAGCCATCGCCTGTGATTTTAACACCCTTGTGATTATCTACTCTGATCTATCTGACTCGGGCAAAAGAGAAGGAAGGGGGAACGCCCAGAGAGAGAGAGACCAACCCTTACCCCAAGGCGCTCTTATTGTAGGTTACACCACCTTGAAAAGAGTAAGAAAAATGGGGAAGAGGATGGTGAGGCAAAGGTATTGCTAGCCACATGCCGGGACGCAGGATGTTTGAGGCCCAAACACATGCATACTTTAGCACACACTGTGGAAACCTGTTTCTAGTATCTAGGTATGGCTGTCTGGTTAGGCTAGATCTAGTTGGCCATGAAAGCTCATTTCACTTGCACTGTTTTTTGTTTGTTTTTGGTAAAAATGAGACACCAAGTTCTCGTTAATACCGAGGTCGGCAATTTTTCTTTGGTTCTTTCCAGAATAACTTATGGGGCCAGAAGAAGGAAAATAAGGGGATTTGAAATTGTCTCATTATTCTAGGGGTTCTTGCCATTCCCAATTCTTTAATTTACGAGTTCCACTGTATTGTTTTTTCTTCAAACAGAACCGGCGGCTAAGCCAGCACCAAAGAAAAGGCCTGTTATTGCGTCCGATAGTGATAGCAGTCCTGTGAAACCGGCAGCCAAGAAGGCAGCACCCAAGAAAAGAGCTGTTGACTCTGACTCCGACAGTTTTGTACCTAAGAAAAAAGCAGCAGTAGCAGCCAGCAAGGTGTGAAACACTTATGTTTTATCTTTTCTCTTCACTTGTTTCAGGGTAATCTTTTACAGTGTGCTAAGCTTGGGTCAGAGTAACTATAAAATAACATAAGGACGACATCGTTTGTTCTCTTTACTTGTTTCAGGGTAATCTTTTACAATGTGCTAAGATTGAGTCAGAGTAACTATAAAGGA
>JAWDGP010005256.1:0-112500 GCA_033675545.1 Elysia crispata
ATTCCTTTTTAGAAGTCTTCACGGCTTCTTTCACAAAGTTGATCGCAATTTTGCCAACAAAGCTGAATAATAGTTTCCAGTGATTGTATGGCCGTTCTAAATAGTCTGTCATGATAATGCCATTCCTTGTCCCAGAAGCAGGACAGCATGGAATCCTCTATCCAAGAAGCCGTGGGAAGCTGCAAAAAGGAATTCTTTTGCTTCATGACAATGCTCCAGCGCACAGATCAATGATGGCAGTTCACACATCGATGCAGTGTGGGTTCAAAAAATTCTCCTTCATCCGCCGTAATTTCTTCACTAGATCTAGCACCATCTGACTTTTTTCCTTTTCCCAAGTCTGAAAAACATCTGAAGGGACAGCGTTTCCATAGCAATGAAGATGGCATTCGCAGGAGAAGAATGGTTTGAGTCCCATCCGAAGTCATATTACGCTCAAGGACTTTTGAAGGTCAAAGAAAGGTGGCAGAAATGTGCTCGATGCAGGGTGACTATGTGGAGAAGTAACAAAATGTGATGTAGTTTCAGCTCTCTAGCTAATTCCTTCATAGTTAGGCACTATTGAAAAAAGCACTCCCCTCGTATATGTCTTCTTTTCTACATGAAACAATACTCCTATAGTATGTATAATTTTTTGTAAAGTGAAAACGTTTTTATTCCAGAAAAAGAAATGCCCAGAAAGCACATTACAGAAGTAAACGAGCTTTTATCTATCGCGAGATGGCGCAATACATTCAAATAATGCGAAAATACAGAGTATAAACTACAGTTCTACCTGATCAACCTGAAAAGTGAGAAAGCAGGAGGTACTACGTAATTTTTTTTTTTCATTTTTTTCTTGATTTGATAGTTTTATTTATTGTTTCGTGGGCAATCGTTGAGACATTATTTTGTGAATAAATAAATGGAAACTACAGTGTAGACTATATTGAAATTTGGAGTTTACCAAGTTACGGGAAAAGAAAATTGGGAAAGAACAATCTTGGACAAAAACCCTTTTTTTAAAAATCCACTCTTTAAAGCCTTCACTTGCTTCCGTACTACATTTATTATTAATCTGGCCTGTTAGAACAGACTGGGGGTTTTTCATTAACTCGGGTACCTTCTAGCGAGCCTGTGGCAGGCGGCAGCTTCACCTTCTGGATAGGAAATGTTTAGAGTGACGCTCAGACTCATTTGTAGCAAAAAAGTTTTTTGAAAAATTGAATTAGCCATGAGTATTAACAGAGTTAAATGAAATATATGAATCCCACAGTTTGCAGATATTGATGTCCAGTTGAATGGCAACAGAAAAATGAATCAAGCAATAAGAATGTAGTTTAACAATACAGAATGTATATATGTAGTGCTCATTTTGACAGAATGTAAATAAATATTTCAGCTTTGGTGCAAGTAAAATCTCATGAAAACCATCTACCTTACAAGTATAAACAACAATAAATGTTTCCTTGAATTTTTTTTTTAATGTTAAAAAAATAATAACTTCCTAAAACTCAAAAGTAACCAAGTCAGATAAAAATTAAATATGAGAAAATGGCACGCGGGAAGGAAGCTGTTTTCAATACGAATTATGACGATAATTATAATATCTAAAAGAGAATGTGGATGTTGATGGCTACTATGATGAGAATGCTGCTGCTTTTTATGTTGCTGATTTTAACGATAGTGATAATCATGATGATGAAATTGATGGTTAATTTTAAAAGATTTATTTTCACAATAACGACCATTACAATATAGGTTATGTTGCTAATAAAAATGATAGTTTCGAAGTTGTTAAGAATGCAATAGAAGCGATAGCTATAACCTAATGCCCACTTTTTTCATTTTTCAGGTATTTTTTTATCTGTCCCAGCAATCCATTTGAATAAGGAAATATATGATAGTAGTTTTGCTAACAGCCTCTAATGAAAATGACGTTTTTACTACCATGGGTAATATCAAAATTTATAATTTGTTACTGACAATTTGGTTTGTTTGAAAAGGATTTATGCTAATTATTGAGATGGCTGAAATAGAAATTAACCGGCGTCAATATTGGATTTATGCTAATTATAGAGATGGCCAAAATAGAAATTAACCGGCGTCTATATTGGATTTATGCTAATTGTAGAGATGGCTAAAATAGAATCAACTGGCGGCCACATTAAAATTATGCTTGTTATAGAGATTACCAAGATAAAATTAACCGGCGGCCATATTGAATTTATGCTAATTATAGAGATGGCCAAAATAGAAATTAACCGGCGGCCATATTGAATTTATGCTAATTATAGAGATGGCCAAAATAGAATCAACTGGCGGCCACATTAAAATTATGCTTGTTATAGAGATTACCAAGATAAAATTAACCGGCGGCCATATTGAATTTATGCTAATTATAGAGATGGCCAAAATAGAAATTAACCGGCGGCCATATTGAATTTATGCTAATTATAGAGATGGCCAAAATAGAAATTAACCGGCGGCCATATTGAATTTATGCTAATTATAGAGATGGCCAAAATAGAATCAACTGGCGGCCACATTAAAATTATGCTAATTATAGAGATGGCCAAAATAGAAATTAACCGGCGGCCATATTGAATTTATGCTAATTATAGAGATGGCCAAAATAGAAATTAACCGGCGGCCATATTGAATTTATGCTTATTATAGAGATGGCCAAAATAGAAATTAACCGGCGTCTATATTGAATTTATGCTAATTGTAGAGATGGCCAAAATAGAATCAACTGGCGGCCACATTAAAATTATGCTTGTTATAGAGATTACCAAGATAAAATTAACCGGCGGCCATATTGAATTTATGCTAATTATAGAGATGGCCAAAATAGAAATTAACCGGCGGCCATATTGAATTTATGCTAATTATAGAGATGGCCAAAATAGAAATTAACCGGCGTCTATATTGGATTTATGCTAATTGTAGAGATGGCCAAAATAGAATCAACTGGCGGCCACATTAAAATTATGCTTGTTATAGAGATTACCAAGATAAAATTAACCGGCGGCCATATTGAATTTATGCTAATTATAGAGATGGCCAAAATAGAAATTAACCGGCGGCCATATTGAATTTATGCTAATTATAGAGATGGCCAAAATAGAAATTAACCGGCGGCCATATTGAATTTATGCTAATTATAGAGATGGCCAAAATAGAAATTAACCGGCGGCCATATTGAATTGATGCTAATTATAGAGATGGCAAAAATAGAAATTAACCGGCGGCCATATTGAATTTATGCTAATTATAGAGATGGCCAGAATAGAAATTAACCGGCGGCCATATTGAATTTATGCTAATTATAGAGATGGCCAAAATAGAAATTAACCGGCGTCTATATTGGATTTATGCTAATTGTAGAGATGGCCAAAATAGATATCAACTGGCGGCCACATTAAAATTATGCTTGTTATAGAGATTACCAAGATAAAATTAACCGGCGGCTATATTGAATTTATGCTAATTATAGAGATGGCCAAAATAGAAATTAACCGGCGGCCATATTGAATTTATGCTAATTATAGAGATGGCCAAAATAGAAATTAACCGGCGGCCATATTGAATTTATGCTAATTATAGAGATGGCCAAAATAGAAATTAACCGGCGGCCATATTGGATTTATGCTAATTGTAGAGATGGCCAAAATAGAATCAACTGGCGGCCACATTAAAATTATGCTTGTTATAGAGATTACCAAGATAAAATTAACCGGCGGCCATATTGAATTTATGCTAATTATAGAGATGGCCAAAATAGAAATTAACCGGCGGCCATATTGAATTTATGCTAATTATAGAGATGGCCAAAATAGAAATTAACCGGCGTCCATATTGGATTTATGCTAATTGTAGAGATGGCCAAAATAGAATCAACTGGCGGCCACATTAAAATTATGCTTGTTATAGAGATTACCAAAATAGAATCAACTGGCGGCCACATTAAAATTATGCTTGTTATAGAGATTACCAAGATAAAATTAACCGGCGGCCATATTGAATTTATGCTAATTATAGAGATGGCCAAAATAGAAATTAACCGGCGGCCATATTGAATTTATGCTAATTATAGAGATGGCCAAAATAGAATCAACTGGCGGCCACATTAAAATTATGCTTGTTATAGAGATTACCAAGATAAAATTAACCGGCGGCCATATTGAATTTATGCTAATTATAGAGATGGCCAAAATAGAAATTAACCGGCGGCCATATTGAATTTATGCTAATTATAGAGATGGCCAAAATAGAAATTAACCGGCGGCCATATTGAATTTATGCTAATTATAGAGATGGCCAAAATAGAAATTAACCGGCGGCCATATTGAATTTATGCTAATTATAGAGATGGCCAAAATAGAAATTAACCGGCGGCCATATTGAATTTATGCTAATTATAGAGATGGCCAAAATAGAAATTAACCGGCGTCTATATTGGATTTATGCTAATTGTAGAGATGGGCAAAATAGAATCAACTGGCGGCCACATTAAAATTATGCTTGTTATAGAGATTACCAAGATAAAATTAACCGGCGGCCATATTGAATTTATGCTAATTATAGAGATGGCCAAAATAGAAATTAACCGGCGGCCATATTGAATTTATGCTAATTATAGAGATGGCCAAAATAGAAATTAACCGGCGGCCATATTGAATTTATGCTAATTATAGAGATGGCCAAAATAGAAATTAACCGGCGGCCATATTGAATTGATGCTAATTATAGAGATGGCCAAAATAGAAATTAACCGGCGGCCATATTGAATTTATGCTAATTATAGAGATGGCCAAAATAGAAATTAACCGGCGGCCATGTTGACTTTATGCTAATTATAGAGGTGGCCAAAATAGAATCAACTGGCGGTCACATTTAAATTATGCTTTTTATAGAGATTACCACGATAAAATTAACCGGGGACCATATTGAATTGATGCTAATTATAGAGATGGCCAAAATAGAAATTAACCGGCGGCCATATTGAATTTATGCTAATTATAGAGATGGCCAAAATTGAAATTAAACGGCGTCTATATTGGATTTATGCTAATTGTAGAGATGGGCAAAATAGAATCAACTAGCGGCCACATGAAAATTTATGCTAGTTATAGAGGTGGCCAAAATAGAATCAACTGGCGGCCACATTAAAATTATGCTTTTTATACAGATTACCACGATAAAATTAACCGGCGGCCATATTGAATTTATGCTAATTATAGAGATGGCCAAAATAGAAATTAAACGGCGGCTATATTGAATTTATGCTAATTATAGAGATGGCCAAAATAGAAACAACTGGCGGCCACATTAAAATTATGCTTGTTATAGAGATTACCAAAATAAAATTAACCGGCGGCCATATTGAATTTATGCTAATTATAGAGATGGCCAACATAGAAAATAACCGGCGTCTATATTGGATTTATGCTAATTATAGAGATGGCCAAAACAGAAATTAACCGGCGGCCATATTGAATTTATGCTAATTATAGAGATGGCTAAAATAGAAATTAACCGGCTGCCATATTGAATTTATGCTAATTATAGAGATGACCAAAATAGAAATTTACCGGCGGCCATATTGAATTTATGCTAATTATAGAGATGGCCAAAATAGAAATTCACCGGCGTCTATATTGGATTTATGCTAATTGTAGAGATGGGCAAAATAGAATCAACTGGCAGCCACATTAAAATCATGCTTGTTATAGAGATTACCAACATAAAATTAACCGGCGGCCATATTGAATTTATGCTAATTATAGAGATGGCCAAAATAGAATCAACTGGCTGCCACATTAAAATTATGCTTGTTATAGAGATTACCAAGATAAAATTAACCGGCGGCCATATTGAATTGATGCTAATTATAGAGATGGCCAAAATAGAAATTAACCGGCGGCCATATTCAATTTATGCTAATTATAGAGATGGACAAAATAGAAATTAACCGGCGGCCATATTGATTTCATGCTTATTATAGAGATCGCCAAAATAGAAATTAACCGGCGTCTATATTGGATTTATGCTAATTGTAGAGATGGCCAAAATAGAATCAACTGGCGGCCACATTAAAATTTTGCTTGTTATAGAGATTACCAAGATAAAATTAACCGGCGGCCATATTGAATTTATGCTAATTATAGAGATGGCCAAAATAGAAATTAACCGGCGGCCATATTGAATTTATGCTAATTATAGAGATAGCCAAAACAGAAATTAACCGGCGGCCATATTGAATTTATGCTAATTGTAGAGATGGCCAAAATAGAATCAAGTGACGGCCATATTAAAATTATACTTGTTGTAGAGATTACCAAAATAAAATTAACCGGGGACCATATTGAATTGATGCTAATTATAGAGATGGCCAAAATAGAAATTAACCGGCGGCCATATTGAATTTCTGCTAATTATAGAGATGGCCAAAATAGAAATTCACCGGCGTCTATATTGGGTTTATGCTAATTGTAGAGATGGGCAAAATAGAATCAATTGGCGGCCACATTAAAATTATGCTTGTTTTAGAGATTACCAAGATAAAATTAACCAGCGGCCATATTGAATTTATGCTTATTTTAGAGATGGCCAAAATAGAAATTAACCGGCGGCCATAAATTGAATTTATGCTAATTATAGAGATGGCCAAAATAGAAATTAACCGGCGTCAATGTTAGATTTATGCTAATTGTAGAGATGGCCAAATTCGAAATTAACCGGCGGCCATATTCAATTTATGCTAATTATAGAGATGGCCAAATAGAATCAACTGGCGGCCACATTCAAATTATGCTAATTATAGAGATGGCCAAAATAGAAATTACCCGGTGGCCATATGGAATTTATGCTAATTATAGAGATGGCCAAAATAGAAATTAACTGGCAGTCATATTGAATTTATGCTAATTATAGAGATGGCCAAAATAGAAATTAACCGGCGTCTATTTTGGATTTTTGCTAATTGTAGAGATGGCCAAAATAGAAATTAATCGGCGGCCATATTGAATTTATGCTTGTTATAGAGATTACCAAGATAAAATTAACCGGCGGCCATATTGAATTTATGCTAATTATGGAGATGGCCAAAATAGAAATTAACCGGCGGCCATATTGAATTTATGCTAATTATAGAGATGGCCAAAATAGAAATTAACCGGTGTCTATATTGGATTTATGCTAATTGTAGAGATGGCTAAAATAGAATCAACTGGCGGCCATATTAAAATTATGCTTGTTATAGAGATTTCCAAGATAAAATTAACCGGCGGCCATATTGAATTTATGCTAATTATAGAGATGGCCAAAATAGAAATTAACCGCCGTCTATATTGGATTGATGCTAATTGTAGAGATTGCTAAAATAGAATCAACTGGCGGCCACATTAAAATTATGCTTGTTATAGAGATTACCAAGATAAAATGAACCGGCGGCCATATTGAATTGATGCTAATTATAGAGATGGCCAAAATAGAATTAACCGGCGGCCATATTGGATTTATTGTTTATTCATATAGATTACCAGAATGAAATTCGAATTATGCTAATTATATAGATGGCCAAAATATAATTAACCGGCGGCTATATTGGATTTATTGTATTTATATAGATTACTAGAATGAAAATCGAATTATGCTAATTATAGAGATGGCCAAAATAGAATTAATCGGCGGCTATATTGGATTTATGCTAATTATAGAGATGGCCAAAATAGAATCAACTTGCTGCCATATTGATAATATGGTATTGTTTTGATGATTTATAGAAATCATTTCGATTATACAGCATTGGTATTGTATTATTAGTATAGAGAAAGAAAAAATCGAAAGCGATTCTACCGTTTTGATTTTTTATTTCGATATCTATTCTATTGTAATGATATTTTGTTATTATGCTTGTTTATAGAGATAGAAGTATAGAAGTATTTCTCACCCCTATTTCATTGTTGAATATTGATTCACCATCTATCTGGCAGTTGTATGTTTCTATTACTTTACATGGAGTTCAATATTTCTTTCGTATAAAACTGACGGATCTTAAACTCTGTGCAAATTGCAATGAATTGAAATCACTTGATAAATACCTTAAACACATACGAAAACCTTTGGGTTTAAACTCTCAATGTATTGAATGTGGGAGGTATTAAAAACAGGAACAATATAAAAAATAACAAAGACAGATAAGAGTGTTATCTGAGTTTATTCAGAGAAATCCAAATTATAATAATATAAAAAGAAATAATTTTATAATACACAGTTACCTAAAAAAGACACATAATACAGTCTAAAAAAAAATAACGTCAATGAAACTTATGTATATAACATAAACGAATATGACATTTTCATTAAAAGAGATAATGCATATAGGGGCATTGCCTGTTAAATGAACTTTAATCTGTTTGACTTTCACCTTACATTGCATTACAATAAAGCACAACTGATAATTCACATAAGATTTTTGTTCATATATTAATTAATTTACTCCAGTCAATATATTTTCCCTGTTCTCTTTAAAAGCGTTGTCAAGAGAAATAAAAACTGGATGATAAGAAAGCGTTGAGGATTCAAACAAGGTCCCACATTTTACTTCTGAAAAGGAATCACAAAAAAGAAAGATTAATATGGGGGGCGGGTGAAACCTTAGCTAGATATACATCAAATTTGAAATATATTGTACATGTATATGAAATAATGAGATACAATTTACATAAAGATAGTTTATAATAACTGCACAAAATTGTTTGTTTCAAGAGCTAATTTAATCTCATCAGATTTTAGTAAATATCTAAATAGAACTTTACAGGTTTAGAAAAAAAGTAAAATTGAACATTTTTAGAAAATCTAATAATACAAAAAAATAAAACTGAGCAAGTTTCTTTTTATCTACGATTAAACCTATTATAAATTAAGGAGGATGGAGGAATTCCGTCCCCCAGTCAAGATTATCAATCGTTTTTAAGGGGAAATATTTGCATAAAGGAACAATAATTTTTTTCACTCATCCACAGACACATTCTAGGATGTGTTTCGTCGTATTACGACTCATCAGTGTGGCTATAGAGTATGGATTTATTCAAGTGTCCACCATTCAGTTAAAATCGTTTTGTTCTGGATCGAAAGTCCAAAATGCTCATAAATACCATATGTAAACTATAGGCAGTCTTTTTTTGGGCCATGTGATGAGAAAAAAAAAACTAAAACATCTTGTGGCAACTCGATTGATTTTAAAGGAAACGGCAGCAGGGGAAAGAAGCGAGAAAAGATAAGTGGCTAAATGTAAAATGAGTGACAGAGGCACTTAACAGCATCAAGGTATAGAGATGCGCAGAAGGTCATGATCGCCTACTGTAAAGAGCAGGGCCCCTAATTCATAGAGAATTTTCTATGAATAATCTAAGGATTGCCGTGTTTTACAAAAAAAAAAAAAAAGGTACATCTAATAAAGGTAGTTGTAAGCTATATGTCTTTGTTGTTTCAACGTAGATGGTTACCGCATATGTTGGGCGCTGCTCTACATAAAATTATGTATAGACAACCACTGCCATAAATACAGCACAGATTGCAAATATAACATCTTACTCCAGTTCTATAACATTTTCAAAACTGGAAAATACAAAGGACTCAAAGCATACATAGTGAAAAAACAAGCAAACCATAAAACAAAGGAATGTATTCACAGACAACACTTTGCAGACATGAAATTTGCTTGAAAAGAAAGACATGAATATTAGAAGATAAACATATAAGTCTCACTTGTACATGAGGTGTAAGCTGACTACCTTTGATTGGTCTACAAATGTAGCCCAAAATTTGTCTTGACCTGCAAAGACTTAAAGCAAGAACAGATGATTTTTTCCCCTCTCCTAATTTTTGGAGAAAAAGAAAATGATTTTTGTGAAAGAGAAAGTTTGTTTTAAGCAGAAAGGATAAGAAAAGAGATGACATGAAAGATTGAAAAACCTGTCTGTCCTACTGGAGAAAACGAAGAAATACACACTTAAAAAAAGATAATAATGCAATGATGTCACAAGGCTGCTTGAATTGAACCAACAGAAGATTTCAGCACTTTAAGCCTATATCTCTGCCAAGTCATGAACGGGAATTGATTTCTGAAAACTACCAGCCTTATTCCCATTATAATTGTGATAAAACAATAATTTGACAATAAACTTACAAAATAATTTTTTTTACCACATCAAACATATATAACAGCTGATTTTGGATCTTTGTTAAATTTAAGTTCCTTTCTTTAGAGCAGCAACTCCTCTCCCTAAAGACTTTAACAGAATCCTGGTATAATGCTGTGTTTGAAAAGTACAAGTCAATGGACATGTCTATACTAGTTCATTTTTACCTTTATAACTGATCTTTGACTGCTATGGCGTCAAAAGCAATGATCACATGAATTTAAACTAGTTTAAAAATTCTTGAGAAAAGAAGATCAACTTGCACATCAAGGGCAAAATTCCTTAACTACGCTGCTGTGTCACGTTGATTCCAATCTCGTCCTTCTTCAAAACTCAGTAGATGGTAAGGATTCCCTCTCAAAAGCACATTGTCTCAAGTTGTTTAGTCTGTGGCTGGTGATCTTCTCAAAATGAAGAAGAGGTTGAAGATCTCCGTCAGATTATCACTGAAGATGTTGAGAGGAGCATATAATTATGAATAGACAGGAATGAGTTACACAGAGAAGGGATAGGGAAGAAAAGGAGGGGATATATATATATATATATATATATATATATATATATATATATATATATATAGAGAGAGAGAGAGAGAGAGAGAGAGAGAGAGAGAGAGAGAGAGAGAGAGAGAGAGAGAGAGAGAGAGAGAGAGAGAGAGAGAGAGAGAGAGAGAGAGAGAGAGAGAGAGAGAGAGAGAGTGCCGAAAAACAACTCTGAGGCAAATACACACCTGGTAGCTATAGCAGAGGTAAAAGACACAGTAAAAAATCTGCAAACAATTTTCAAAGAGCTAAAAAACCAAATACATGCCTTACAAAACTTCGCACGGAGACAGAAGAGATTGTTGTCTTCCTCTTTGGAGACTATGCTTTCTTGTCCTATGGCATTTCAGGAGCGACAGGGACATTCTGTGTCTGTTCTGTCTTGATTCCAAACAGAAAGTAAGGAACTTACCAAAAAGAGAGCACTACAATCTTTACACACAGATGCACAACAGTTTTTGGAGAGCGATGGGAAAACAAATGCAGTTAAATGTTTTAACAATAAACTCAGACATCCATTCCTAGAAATAAAGATAGCAAACATAGCCCCTCCATATTTATATATTCTTCTTGGAATCACACTAAAACATCCCAATCTGATACAAAAGGAAGTCCAAAATAGAGATGAGATAATAGCCAAGCAGAAACATTCAAATTACAGACGCAACTGGCTCAAAGCTGAAGAAAAGAAAAAACAAATAGTACTTTCAAAAGGAACGCTATACTAGATGATGAGAGCAGAAGAAGAATGTGGAGAAAAGAGGCAAAGAGGAGTTGAAAAAAATTGAAGAGACAAAAATAAAGCTGTGGGCCCAATCCAAGAAAGCTCAGAGACAGTACTACAAAAACAAAATAGAAAGACAAGCCTACCATGGTGGAAACTTTATAAGTCACCACTGAAGAAAATGATGACATTTTAGGAGTTGCGCTCCCTACCAAAGATATGTTTGACACACTTGACTCACATTTTGAAGGCATTCACTCTTTAACCTCAAAAGCCCAACCAGAGGAAACCACATTACAAGCAGAGATTGCAACTTCTGAATACATCAAATTTTACAGACAGTGCTTTCCCAATCGCATCATTGCCAAGCAGCACATTTTAAAAAAGCACTGATTTTATGCATAGGACAGGTTTTGGACTAGGCTTTCTTAGGGGGCAGGATGGGAACAACTTCACTCAACTGTTTCACGCTTGGCAAGAAGTGCAGCCATAAGAAATGATAAAAATAGAATGAAAAATATAATAGAAAACGTCTTGCTGTTGACAGCCCCAGAACTCAACTCCCTTGTACCACAGACAAAACCCAGACAACAACAAAAATAGTTAATAATATACCCCACAAAAAAATTTGAAAATGAAATTTTATTGGGAAATGACATCAGTATTGCATGTTTTGCAATTTTGTGTTAAAAAAGTAGTGTGAATTGCATTCCAGCTGCATGCCTTTTTCTACTGCGCGGGTAAAATTCCTGGGAAGAGACAGTGTCCACCCATCCACTGTGAGCTGTCAGATAAGGGTGCTAGATTTATGGGCTTATGGCAAGTTGCTGACAAACTAAAAGTGAACAGAATTTGGCTCCATGTTGAGATACGCTGATGACACTGTATTAATTCCAGAAAATAAAGAAGACTTGCGACAATTATTAACGATTTTTGAAGAAGAGAGCAGAAAAAAAGGGTTGCAATTGAATAGCAAAAAGATAGAACTAATGGTGATTAGTCAAAGTTATAGTCTCCGCACATCAACATCTTTATCAAAGGTAATAAACTCAAGCAAAGGGGTCAATTCAAATACTTGGGTACTTTAATATCAAGTGATGGACGTAACTTACACTGAGCTTCCAGAGAATGAAATCTATACTAACAAATAACCACATCTCAATTCGCACAAAAAGAAGAGCCCTGAAGTGCTCTATTGAACCCATTCTGATGTATCAATACAAAGCTTGCACAATTTCAAAACAGTTACAAAAGAAACTGGAGACAACAAAATGAGATTCCACAAATCTCATGGACTGTAAAGAAATCAACCAAAACTGTTACAAGAAGCCGACACTACAAGATTCAGCATAAATAGAATAAGTAAACGCCAGGCAACCTTTTTTGGACATGTCAAGAGAAGAGAGAAAGTACAAAATCTTGTGACAACTGGAATGATTGTACCAAAACAGCATCAAAAGATGTTGGATGGACTTTCAAAGTAGGACGAGTGACAGAAGCACTGAAAGTGATGAGGGATAGAGATGTGTGGAAAGTCATGATCGGCAATGCTAAAGAGCACGGCACCTAACTGATTGATTGATGAGTTCAAAAGACAATTTTTCCTTCTGTTGAACTAGATTTGGATACAGGCGTCAATCTTGCCATTGGACTAAATTTCCCCTTCTCTTCATCTTTTATCATGCTTGTAATGGTACTAGATCTAGAGGTTTAACTATAATAACTCAACGCCCACTTTGGAAATACTTTGTATGAAACGAAACAAACTGAGACAGCACAGTAGGCCTTACAAGACTGTTGCCACAGCAGCTGCGAGCATAGTTATTGTCCAAAAAGCTTTGGTCCATGTGCTCTCACGGTTGTGGAAACCTGCTCAACAGTAAAAAAAAAAATGCTTGGACAGTTGCGTAAGACGCTTCCAGTGTGTAAAAATCAACTGATCAATGCTGCTCTTATGGCATACAACAATTAAAACATCATAACAATACCTCTCGAATAATGATGAGGCCCATAAAGGGCAGGTGCACAACACAATGGCCAGAGAGACTAAATCAAATGTCGTGTTTTCCTGTTTGCTGAAGATGGGTGAGATTGGGGCACTAATAACATACAGGACCTGCAATGTTTCACATAAGCAAAAATTTTCGTTCAATTTAATGTTAAGAAGCACCCTGTTAAAAATTTCTTCACAAAATACTTGAGTTTATAAAAAAAGGAAGAAAAAATTAACACTACTCTGAAATACAGACTTATCAATGCCAGATCAATAAAAAAAATGTTAAAGTGCTAAAATGTGACTTGTGCATGTTAAAATATACAAAATTTACTTTGATTTTTTTAAACATATTCATAAATCATTGTTTACACAAAAATCTGAAGTTTAAAAGAAATAAACAGCTAAAGTGTTCAATTATATAACTCTCTTAAGAAGCCTATAATAGTGAAATATCTAATTGAAAAAGCTTATTTAATTTCAATATGGCTTTTTTCAATTCTTTCAGCTTCCCTCTTCAAATATAATTTTTCTCTAACAATGATTTGAAATCTTGATACCTGAGGTTATTTGTTAAAAATATTTGTATACTGTGCCAGTTCAAGTAATCTATAAAATAAACGTATCTTAAACAAAATGCAATCAGCACCATAAAAAATATACATTGTGATGTTTTAAAGAAAAGTCTTGCCATTTTTTTCCAATCTCATTTACAAGACAGCCCAACGTGTCTTCATAATGCGTGAAAAGCATATCAAGGAAAATTTGATAACAATGCCAATACTTCGAAAATGTTTGTGCTGTAAAAATTTGAAATTGATTCCACATAACTTGACAATCTGGTATGAATTTGATGCCTACTTTTGTTTTTAAATAAAGAAAACTATAAAAAAAAATATGACTGAGTATTTGTCCTCTCTGTTGTTGGAACTGAATGACACTTCTTAGACAATGTTTTAAATAATTAATCATTTAATGAGAGCCACAGAGGGTTTTTAAACAAGATTCCTCAATTAAAATCCATTAAAAAAAGTATCAGTTTAGTTAGCTTATGATATTTACACAACTGCTGCTTTCTGTGACTAAGACTGCTGGCTCTATATTTTCTCATTAAATCTCAACAGCCAAAAACCTTGTGGATTCGAAGAAAACCCTTTACTTTCTAATTTATCTTAAATATATATAAAAATTTAAAGGATAGAAATTGGTTTTGGTTCCTAGCCACAAGGTTGTTGATGCTAATGCGAACAAACCTGGAATCATTGACTTGTTTAAGTCTCACTCTTTGGGTCTCATAGGCCTGGAAGATGCCAAAGATGATCAGGATACCCTTGCAACCAAACACAACGCTTGGACGCAGTGAACAAGGACCCGGTTGTTGAGTAGCGGCAGAGAAGGTAGAGCTGATCTTCTGCCTCTCCCACACATAAGGAAATGATCCTTCATCCCTCGGAAGTTATCATCATCTGTTGTAAAATAAATGTTGATGATAAATAAAAGCTATTTAAAACCTGTAATGAAGGTGCTTTATAAACCAAAAGCAAAACCACCATTCCACCAAAAAAAGTTTTTAAAAAATTTAATAAAATACAATGTAATTACAATAATACAATGTAAACATATGTA
Source organism: Elysia crispata (assembly GCA_033675545.1). NCBI lineage: Eukaryota > Metazoa > Mollusca > Gastropoda > Plakobranchidae > Elysia > Elysia crispata. Next base: position 15,076 of record JAWDGP010005256.1, read on the forward strand.
GTAGTAGTAGTAGTAGTAGTAGTAGTAGTAGTAGTAGTAGTAGTAGTAGTAGTAGTAGTAGTAGTAGTAGTAGTAGTAGTAGTAGTAGTAGTAGTAGTAGTAGTAGTAGTAGTAGTAGTAGTAGTAGTAGTAGTAGTAGTAGTAGTAGTAGTAGTAGTAGTAGTAGTAGTAGTAGTAGTAGTAATAATAATAATAATAATAATAATAATAATAATAATAATAATAATAATGATAATAATGATAATAATTAAAAAAAAAAACCTTCGCAAGATGTGACTGTGAACAATGATCTAGAGGCCAGACATGTGTACTTAAATTGTCTTGTACTTTCTTTTAAAGCAAATTGCATCCTATGACAAAATTATAGAAAAGTCTCATAAATATCATTTACTGATATATGATCGAAAATTGCTTTTGTTTTTAGTTACTGTCCAGACCATCCTTGATCTACAGACTACAGTACAAGTACAACTGTCAAATTCAGATTCTCGTAGATCTAAGCATTATGTACTACAATCTTGACTAAAACATTAGTGTTAGTACTTCTGCCTTGTGAGAAAATAAGATTTACTGTGTCTGTTTTAATATTGAATCAAATTAGATCTATAGATATTTGATTCATATCAAAACGTAAACACTTAACAAACGCAAAACAGCTGTCTACAAATTTTACAGAAATGCAGAAGTTAGACCTATTTTTAGAACCATTGCACTGGAGAGCCGATAGAAAATAATATTCTCGTGACGTCATAAGGTCAGCGAAGGTAAAGTAGTGAAGGTCACTCTTGAATGAGAGTGTGGCTGTTCCGTTTACCGACAAACAGTCGATAAGAAAATAAAATAGTTCTTATTACACATATATTAGCCAATATAATTAAATCAATTTATGTAAAGAAATAAAGTAGTATTAACTCACATAAAATGTCCTCCACATTGAGTGTTTGGGGATGCGAAGTGCGTTCTGCGATGGGTTCTCCATACATGCCGGACTGAGTCTGTTGACTAGACTGACCCGCCGTCATTTCGGGTCTCGGCAAGGGCTAAAATGGGTCTAAGTGTCTGCGTTTGAACTCTTTTCGCTGCATCCACAGGTTACACAATCAAATGATGTTTGTGAATTCTTTTAGAAAAATGGATGGCCTTCCTATTGGTACTACACAAGCCGGGAAATGTTCCTTGAAACCATTAAAAATTCTAAATTTTCGTCTTCTTCTCAAAGTTTCTTATCCTTCTTCACGGCGTGCCTCGTTGTGTGTGGTATCAAAAGAAAGCAGAATTACTGCCCTTTAATGTGTTTCAAACCGTATAAAAATATCTTTCTTGTGGTAAGAGCGATAGTCATTTGAAGAGAGCTAGGTCGGATCGGCCGAGCTCGGCGCTGCCGCGAATCGGACAATAATTTACAAAACACTGACACCTTTCACACGCTCTTTAATAGACCTATCGGATATTTTTTCATGCCAAAGTTATATAAAAGAAAAGACGATAAATAACACAACATTTTGATATGGTTTTTATTGAAAAAATATTATTAATGACGATAACACAACACTTTAAAAAAAGGGTAGATCTACGTTTTTCATGCCCGGCCGACCATTTTCCAGTCGGCTAACAGCTCAGTTTGGAATACCTAGTATTACCCGCTATATAATCAAACGGCAGGCATTCGATCTTAAAATCTTAATATCTGTCGTGTGTATAAGTCTGTTGTTGCAACTGAAAGTCTATCCCGACTTTCTCTTGCCAATATATTTGGTAATATAAATTCTGACATTGTAATATGTTTTCGATCGATTATTCTTTTTTACAGCAAGGACATTGTAAAAACTGTTTATAGGATGAGTGATGGAAAACAGTCAAAACAAGTAAATTGTCTGTAATTTATACAATTCATACAATTACATGAAAATTAATATAGAAGACCGAGGAATTCATAATGAAAAAGAGGTGAATCCGGAGAGAAGAAAAGGTTAAATGTAGGAAAGGTAATGCAAGTTAGCCGAATGTGTAAGTAAAGAGCGAAAAGGAAGCTGTGCATACTCTGTATCAAGCTATGCAAGGATTCCCAGATAGTGACAATTAAATCCGATCTCCTTTTTACCTCACTGTAAGTGTACAATATTAAGGTAATTTTTTTTAAAGAGAATTTTAGCTCTAATTTTGAAATAAAATGTGAATCTAAAAAATCACCATGGTAGCTTTTCCATAGAATATAACCGCAACTCTTCGATACAACAAAAACAAACGAAAAAAAAGCAATAACAAAAAACAAACCCAAAACAAACGTCCACTAATAAAAACTAGAAAAAATTAATATCAACGAAAAACCGCTGATTGAAGAAATTCGATTCTCAAGTAGGCCTAATCAATTAATATTGCACAGACTTTCTTTCGTACCGTCTCGAGATACTGTAATGATCCATGGTTTCCCGTCAAAATAATGGCGGCATACATAACCGGAAACTACATGACGTAAAATCAAAAGAGAAAAGCTGCAACGATACACCAAATGATAAATTATTGATGATGTCTTTACCTTTCAACAGCATGTCATTGTAGACTCAGAATCTAGAGTTAGAAATCTGAATAGAGAGCCGTTTGTTATGAATATTCGGCTTCATATTATTGATTTTATTAACTGTTTGACTATAATCTAGCTTAATATACTATTGATCAAAACAGCTACCGAGGCAAAATCTACCCAAGATCTAGATCTTGCTGCAAAAAATATTTTCATACGTTTAATGCAAAAGACTTGTTCTAGCACTAGAATAAGATGAAAGGAAACGTTTTGATTTGGTAGCTAAATAAAAAGTCATGAAGAAAATCAAATCTTCATAACCAAAGATCTAAATTAATATTTTTAAGTCATGATGGGAATTAGGAGCGATCAACGTCTTTATTTATATTCTCGAGCGGCTGAGGAGAGCTTTCAGAATAAGAGGCTTTCGCGCAACAAATGTTTTTGCAATATAGGCTGTCTGTGGAAAGTGATCAAAGTATTTCTAACTGTTCTTCTAGTTTTAGTTTGCTCGATAGGTTCATATTTCTTATGGTCTTCTACACCAGAGAGTGCCGATCCAACCTTTGATTTTCAGCCTCAGACATCAGAGCCATGGAGAGAAGAAGAAATAGAGGAGATTCTAACACAAATTCCTCAAGTTACCCAAGTCAGTTGCAACAGATTCCTCTCCCCCCCAAAAGAATGGAGTAAGAAAGAAGAGAAACTTTCTAAGGTTTGTTTTTGAAAGGTTGATTGCATTTTACGGCTGAACTGCAAACAGGAAATAGAGAGTGGCCCAAATTAGCGCCATCCCTTGGTAATTTATTTGTCATTATTGAAAATATTGAATTGGCGATGGAGGTGTTAAGAAAACTATTAGTTATTTGTAGCTCCATTGAATTGGCTCAACATTCAGAGACTTAGACACTCACCGGGAACTTGATATAAAAAATACAGCAATTGTTGTTAAATTTCTAGATCTTAATCGGTTTGTTTTACTTGATAACGGTTTAAATGGATATTTAAGTACTGTAAAAGTTATTAGATGTTTGAGTACATATATCGCTGATTAATTAAAGCTAAATTTCAATTTCATTTAAGAAACCGAAAGCATCAGACGTTAACCAAATTAAAAGAGAGAGAGAGAGAGAGAGAGAGAGAGAGAGAGAGAGAGAGAGAGAGAGAGAGAGAGAGAGAGAGAGAGAGAGAGAGAGAGAGAGAGAGAGAGAGAGAGAGAGAGAGAGAGAGCGAGAGCGAGATACTATAATTATTATAAAACGTAAAGAGATTAATCCGTGCACTTAAAAAAAAACCCAACAACAACAATAAAACAAACAAACAAAAATTAAACCAACATCCCCCCCCCAAAAAAAAAAAAAACAACAAAAAACAAAACGAAACAAAAGCAAAACACAAACACACATTCTGTAATTCAGGCTTATTCAAAATGAAATAAGAAAAGACAAACTGCTAGCGATTACAGAATGGTTTATATGCATACAGAAGGCGCTAAGTTGAGGTAAAGAAATAAACTACATGATAGGTTTGAATTATTAAAACCTGCCGTATCTCATTTTTACAAAATTATGATAATAATGAAAAGCCTCTGAAAAAAAAAAAAAAGAAAGAAAATTGTTACGTTTAAATCATATTAGATAGGGTGTTATCACTTTCTGTTGATATCTCTAGATTGTTCCGCGAGTGGAAACGGCATCGACAGCTTATGGCGACTGCACCAAAATCACCTCGACTTGGGTGGAAATCCCAGTGTCGAAATTCGAGCGCGGTCAGCCTATAGCTTTCTCCATCATGGTCTACAATGACCTAGATAGGTTTGCTCGTCTGCTGCGAGCCATCTACCGGACATCTAATGTGTATTGCGTGCATGTTGACAACAAATCACTGACGGAATTCCAGGTTTTCGACCAATTTAACAAACCTAAAAACACGCTTTTTTATGAACTTTTTAAAAAAAAAATAATTTTATCATAAGCATCCTCTGATAGAGATAGTATTTTTATCAATATGATTTACTCTGAGGTTGCTTTCTTATGAAACCTTTCTTTTCCTCTTCAAGAGTGGCATAGTACTCTTCTTATCAATATTTAAACATCATTCTTTTAACTGGACATTGATAAGTTCAACGATAGTATATTATACTCCAGACTTGTTTAAAACGCAAAAATCACATTTTCAATACAAAACTTTAATAATAATAATAATAATAATAATAATAATAATAATAATAATAATAATAATAATAATAATAATAATAATAATAATAATAATAATAACAATAATAATAATAAATGGATGAATCATTTAGTGAGAGATAGACACTGTCACAAATTATGCTTATAATAACAATGAATAGTTCTAAAAACAAATATGGACCATTTTGCTCACACTTGATCTTTTCATTGTACATCTTGTCATTATGAGATGAGCAAATGAAGGAAAAAATTAATCTTCTAATAAGAATAGATTCAAAAGAAAAACGAAGACCTAAAAAGCCTTGAACAGAACACATTCAAAACAAAACACAAACACCAAAATGAAAAAAGAACACATAAAATAAACAAACGTTTACTAATATTAGAATAAAAGTAATGTGTTCGTATATTATGTGACTTTAGACATTACCTGTTTTTCTTTTCATTTTCTTTCTCTTTTTTTATTTTAGAAGAATGTGTCCCAAATAGCTTCTTGCTTCCAGAACGTTTTCGTCACTAAACAACCTGTCTTGTATGAAAAGAGCAGTGTCCTAGAGCAGGAGATGGTTTGTCTTCAAGAGCTTTGGAGCAAAAAGGTAAAATGATTCATATTTATTGAAGTTATTGGATTAAACGCACTGGAGCCTTTGAGGATTCAAAGAAAAGCCGAAACACTCATGTGTTGATTTAAAACTTATGTGTGTGTGTGTGTGTGTTGGGGGACAAGATCTAAATACAATATTGACCCTAATATCTAGTTTAGTTTTAAACGAAGTTCAGTGGTCACTTTTATAGGTCTGTCAAGAGGTCGATTATTTACAATAACCCTATGCCTAGCCTTTAGATTTTAACAATGTCAATCTCGATTGCAAGCTTTCTATTATTAACTTTATTTTTTTTTCTGGAAATCTGTCCTGAACGAACGGACGGAAACGAGCTTTCCCCGTCTGCTCCTTAATCTATTTTCTTTTTTTAAGAGACACGCGCATAAATTTTTTTACTCAAGTCTCGCACCCAAACGGCTGCTCCATTCAGGTCCCTTGGAATTGGGTCATCAACCTGAGTGAGGAGGAGTTTCCACTAAAGACTAATCTGGAGATAGTCCACATCTTAAATATCATGCATGACTTCAATGACATCTGGGTTGACCCGTGCACAGAGCATGGATCTAACTCGGAATGGATAGGCTGTCAGCTATCAACATTGGGCAGGTCAGATAAAAAAAGATCTTGAATGTACATATATATCTGTATGTTTGGGTGTGTGAGACTGTCTGTCATTCTGTTTGCCTGTCTGTCGGTTTGTCTCATTAGCTCTTTTTTCTTTCCTTCACTTCAAAGTGTAACTATATATTATTTTTTTCTTTGTAACTTGCTACTCAGATTCACGGAGCGATGGAAGAGTTCACCTTTGCCTCCGTTTTATGCCCAGCCTTACAAAGGTCAGGTTCACGTTGTGTTAACTAGAGCCATGGTTAACTACATTTTACACAATGAAGATGCTAAAGCGATCTACGAGTGGTCTCTGAAAACTGAGTACAGCCACGAGATTTTTTTCTCGACCCTCAACGCCAATGCTCATCTCCAAGCGCCAGGTTCTAACGCAGGTTGGTGACTAGGCGTCCCATCGTTTTGATAGAACCAGCTAGTTTCGGGTTTGGCCAAGGGTCTACCGCGAGGTCACGTGACACGTTTCGCGTAGTATAACCTCACCTCCAACATCTTGAGGACAAAAATACCGCTCCCATACTATTAGGTATATAATAATAATAATAATAATAATAATAATAATAATAATAATAATAATAATAATAATAATAATAATAATAATAATGATAATAATAATATTTATCATAGCAAAATTTTTAATGAAACTATTAAGAAAGGAAAACAATGGATTCGGTAAATTTTTCAATTCACTGAACTCAGATTTCAAAAGATAATTCGTTTGATATACGGGTGCGTGATTTAAAAAAAAGTTTATGGCATTGAAAATATAAATGCTTGCCATTTGTTGGTCTAGACATCAATAAAATCGCTGGAATTTAAATAGATTGTTCGTTGTTGATAGATTTGAAAAACGATAACTTTTTAACAAAATGTTAACATAATTCAGAACAAATTTGTAACCTACATCTAAGCAAATAAAAATAATAAGTTGAAAACGAAGCTAGAATAGGCTTTAAAAGAAAGAAAAATGCATAAAAAAGGAAGTTTACAGCATACAATCTAAACCTTTGTATAACTTTATCAAGTTTGAGTATATCTATTGGCTTAAAATCATTGAATATGGTTCTTATATGCATTAACGCGTTCAGTTCATTTGTTGTGCTATATTGCTTGTAATTGGGGAGCTAGATAACAGGGAGTCTTCAGAGAAGAAACCCCCCTTGTAGCAAGTGTTTCGGCCCTGAACCTCTGACACTCTAAGGGGGCCGGGCCACACCCAGGTCATGACTCCCAGGTGTCTCCCTGTTATCTTTTTTTTTTTGCACAGCGCCAGGATTCGAACCCATACCCTCATCTCTTGATGGATTGCTGAACCACTTCGCCAACTGGTCCTGCGATGGTTAGAGCATTTTTAATCCTTATGAAGGAACCTCTCATTTCTCCTGCTCCAGATCCACCGGGAACTGTTTTCGGCTATTTCCGCCAGTAACTTTAGAGCTTTTGTTCTTTTGTTGCCACATATTGAAAGTTTAGTTAGAAGGTCGTAGACTGATGACCCTACGAATCCTCTGGCACCAACCTCAACGGGCATCACCACAACTTTGTATCCGGCATTTTCTAGCTCTTTGGTCAGGTTCATGTATTTCTCTCTTTTGTAGAATTGGGCCTCTTCCATTCTGTTTTCGTATGGTACTGTTAGCTCCACCATGATCAATTGTTGAGTGGAAGCTGAATGGATCACGATATCAGGCCTTAATCTCGTTTCTCTGATTATACTGGGGTGACTGTCCCATTCTGGAAGATCTGCTGAAACATCTAAATATTCTAAAGACCAAAATCTTTATTGAAATACGGCATATGCATACTTTGCAATTTATTTACATTAAAAAATCTAGGTGGCCAATATGAATAATTTGTGAAAGCAATCCAATTTACGATTTAAAAACAAAATTGATCATCACCTGTTGGCGATACTGGACATGCTTCCTACGAACTAATTTTTTAAATCAAATCCACCGGTATCGTCCAACTTTAATTCCTGATTTATTTTAAAAAAAAATAATAAAAAGCTTTTAATTTTGACAGTCATCCTAGAACATCCACTTAAGAAGAAGCCAAGTTTGGCCAGGCTAAGGTTGTTGAAACGTCACGACGCGGAATGGCCTTATTGCACGTATTATCTCCGTGACGAGTGCCTGCTTTCACCGCGTGAGCTGCCGCTGCTGACGACATCCTGGCAGCTGTTTGCCAACAAGTTTAAACCGTACCACCGACCCATGGGTTATGCCTGCCTCGAAGAATGGTACTTCACCAAAGTCGTCCAAGAACTCTCAGAGGGCAAGGTTCAGTTGGACTTGCGGCTTTACCACAAGATATACTACCAACATCTTGGGATTTAATTGCTGGAGGGGGAGTCATGTTAAATTACCAGGAAATATCGGTCAACTCGTTTTTATAAATGCATGTATCAAGGGTTTTGTTGAGAGCATGATTGCAAGAGGCGCTCATATAAGATAAAATGTTAAAAAATAAATAAAAAGCAAAAAGCATATAAAGAAAATCTGAGATATGCTCATTTCTACTTTGAAGGCATCTCTTTCCAAAGCGGATTAACAGCGAAAGAAAACAAAATAAAATCACAATTTATCAACATTACGAATAATGTTTAAAATTCAGCTCTGATATACACACCTTTAAGTAAATCTGTAGGAAGTGGAAAATGGACTCAAGAATCCGAGACTTAACAGTGGTTTATCAGTCTGTCACTCATAAACCTTTTTCAGAACTTTCATCGCTTCTGCAATGTAGGTCTGCTCTGAGATACAAAGCTGTCGTCTGTATCAGCCACCCTTGGGTATTGTTTTGGGGGTTGGCCACGCGTAATACGATCGTCTCCTACTGGTGTGATGGCGTTGCTGAAAAACTAGTTGATGCCATGCGCCATTATTCATAATTTCTTTAAGTGAATAACGGCTTTGAGTAAAAAGTGCAGATACTTTTTCTTGGGTTTCGTTCATTACTGTAGATCTTTTCAATTTTTTTCTTTTTTTTTTTTTTTTTTTTTTGGGGGGGGGGGGGGGCAGTACATGTTGTCTGTAATTAGTTACAAATGATATTGATAAATCAGTTTATTATTACTTTGTTTCAATATTTATTGGTTTGGCGTAGTTCTATCGAAAGTTTTGAGAGTTGCATAGTCTCAAATCATTTTTATGCATTGCTTTTATTTATATTGGTAAATTTATCGTGTTTTTGTTTTGTTCAAACGTATGGAAAATGGTATTATCTTGATATTTATTTTTTTCTCAGAACGGTGAATGCTAACAGAAAAAAATCCACTGATTTTAAGCATTCATTTTCTACTTATTGGTGTATTATCACTGTAAATTGTAAAGAAATATCCTTGTCTAATTTTTTCTTTTCTTTCTTTTCTTTGGCTTTACCTTGGACTAGTATTTTTAGCTTGAAGTTGCCTTTTTTGTATGCTTTGTTTGATGAATTTAAAGTGTGATACTTACCCAAAACTTCTCATCACCTCCAATTCTATTTATAATTTTGCCTTTTCCAACCTTCAAAATAAGATTCCACTTTCATCTCATTAGACAATCATTTCTCTTTTGAACCTTCTGATTTTCTTGCTCGAATAAAATAACTTAGAGTTCACCTTTTGCGTTCATTCAAAACTTTCTCTGTAAATAAACTGTGTTTGTGCGGGAGAAAAAAATGAGAATTTGAGAGGAAGATGGGTGAACAAGGAAGTCATGAAGACGACACAAGGGGATCAGAGAGAGTAAGTGGTGTAATACTGATATGAACTCTGCAAGGATATTATTTTTCCTTTGCTCGATTGTCAATAAATCCTAAACTGAAGAGATACAGTTTTGTAAACAACTGACTATAACCATTTAGGCGCTTAACCAACCAAAATATAACAAAAAAAAAAAAAAAAAAAAAAAAAACGGCAAAAAAACGAAAAAAAAAAACAACTGAAAATGTTCACCTCCATATCCCCATGAGGATCTATGATTTCCTTAAAAATGAAAGGGTGGCGGAAATAACCTTATTAAAACTTTGACGTCTGGGATCATCATAGGAGCTAAACAAAAGCATGCGATTATTGACTAAGAACTATCATTGAAAGAATAATTATTGTACTCAATAGAGTGAGTTGCCAGTTTGCGTGCTGAATGAAAATGTTTGTTCCATCGTTTTCAAGGTTATTGGCGAAACTCTATTAGGCGCATATTCTTCAGTAAAAAAATTCAACTGGTGTACACGTATGCGCATATATTCACTGCTGCCCGTATACTTATACGTACATGTTATAAAGATTAGTGATAATAACAACAAACACAGCACAAACAACAACAATAACAACAACAGCAACAACAACAATAGTAGTAGCAGTAGTCTCTGTCTCAAATGCCCTGTCTGGAACAGACATCGGCGATCATGATTCTCCACCTGTCCCTATCTTCCGTCAACCGCAGTAAGGCTATGTTGTCTTTGTTGTTTCCTGTCACAAAAGAGCTCAAGCTATCAAGAAATGTAATCCTTTGTCTACCTCTGCTTCTTGTACCTTCTATCTTGCCTGTAAGAGATAAAAATTCCAGTCCCTTATGGCGACATATGTGGCCTAAAAATTTCAGTTGCCTTTTCCTTATTGTTTTTATGAGGGATCTCTCTTGGTTCGTTTCTCCTAATATCGATTCGTTTGTCCTCTTTTCTTTCCATGATATTCTTAACATTCTCCTGTAGAACCACGTTTCCGCTGCCTCTAACTTTTTCTTGGTTTCTGCAGTTATTGTCCAAGTTTCGCATCCATATAAAAGTATAGACCACACATATGTTTTCAAAACCTTCAATTTGGTTGAAAATGATATATTTCTATTTTTAAGAATGGTGCTCATTTTTTGGAAAGAAGCCTTTGCAATGGCTATTCTCTTCTTAATTTCAGTCTTGCATTTACCGTCAGATGTCAATGTATATCCTAGGTATTTGAATTTCTGTACTGGCCTGATTTGTTCTCCCTTGCTAAAGAGCTTGCATTCTGGATTGTTTTTCTTCTTAGATCATCATGATTTTTGCTTGGGATTGTACAGCAGTAGTTTCCCGTTGCCTTCTGCCGGTTTGTCTACAGTTTACTCTGGTAGCTTTTAGTGTTCCAACACTGACCTGCAAGGCAGCAGGGATCATGCAAATGGCTGTTGACTGTACTTCAGTTCTTCCACCCTCGGGCTCTGCACAGTCCCCATGACACAGGTTGTACTGGTTTACATGTTTACCAGTAGCGAGATACCCTAACCTGACATGGTAGCAGTAGTAGTAGTAGTAGTAGTAGTAGTAATAATAATAATATTAATAATAATAATAATAATAATAATAATAATGATAATAATAATAATAATAATAATAATAATAATAATAATAATAATAATAATAATAATAATAATAATAATAATAATAATAATAATAATAATAATAATAATAATAATAATAATAATAATAATAATAATAATATTAATAATAATAATGATAATAATAGTAATAACGATAATAATAGATAAAATTAACATAATAGTAATAGAGATAATGATAAGAATAATAATAACAACAACAACAACAACAACAACAACAACAACAACAAAAGTATATTATAAGATGTTATAATTTCAAAGACCCAAATTTAAAAGTATTTTCAATTTAAAGAAGTGAAAAGCGTAACAAAATAATAATAATAAAAAAAAAACGCTTACCGATTTGACGGGTAATGACGACAAAAGATAAGAAAGAAACGAACAAAAACAAAAACAATAAAAAAAAAGAACAACAATGAAAAGAAGAACAACAAAAAAACCAAGCAATCTGCAATTAAATATTAAGACCGGATTGTGTACATGAAGAAGAGAGAGGGTCTTTAAACCCTGTTCTTTAACTTGCTGCTTTTAAGAGTACAGCAGATTATTATTGCACCAATTAGTGCCGGAACATAAATAAAGCGTCTTAGAGTTATCATCGCCGTAAATCCTGGGAAAGAGTTTTTGAAGTGATTTTTTTTTAAATCTCAGATTGGTGAATGTGTTGTAAGATAGTATTATAAAATGATGAAAAAACAGATCGTTGATTTTTTTTGAGGTTAGAAGTAAAAGACATAAAAAATTTAAGAAGATTATAATATTAATCAAGAAAATCATCATAATAGCAAACCTGTAGATGTATAATCAAATCTGATTCCTTTTCAGGCTATCATCATTGAAAGGGGAAATATAAAAAATGTATTTTATAAAAAAAGAATATGTATGGATTATCTCCTTTTGCCCAGAAAGACCAAAATAATTTTTCACCAAGCCTCTTTTCCGGTTTAAAGACATGCTTTAAAAAAATAATAATTACAGATATGTCACCACTCAAAAGGCATGAAAACGGTGAAGCCAGCTGTAGTTATTTGTATTTCTTACATACTTTTCTCAAAATCATTACTCGACATTCCCTTTGTGACTGATTGGCAGGAAACCCTAATTTCACCCTCCTGAAATTCTCTAAAATTTAGTGATTTGTGTAGTATAATCAGTACCTACAGTACATTATGCACTTGTTATATCATATTATTTCATGTACTAAGGAAGATAACTCTTAACCAAAGAATTGATATTCGAATATAAATGTACATTGTTTGTGCCTAGCCCGCCAGTTCTGTGTTCTGCCGAGGTAGTCATTTTGTCTACACAACCTGGTCTGCAATAAACGATCTTATCAAGGAACTGACATTGTTTGTCTTGGTATTCCGGACAATATTGCAATTGGCGCAACTGAATGTAGTCTGTCTTTTTCATTCGACGCGTTATTAATATTCTTAGTTCGCTCAGTAATGTGATTCTTTCTCTTTTTATGCTTAGAGGAGAAATCTGCTCTCAACTTCAATTTTTCTGTAGACAATTTATTTTATTCAATTTTTCTTGTTCAGGCTAAAATAATTCTTTCAATTCAGATATATCTAAAGCACCATATATATATATATATATATATATATATATATATATATATATATATATATATATATATATATATATTATTTTGTTCGTAAAAAAGATAGACGTAAGAGAGGGAGAGAAAAGGAAGGAGAAGCAAGGAGATCATGATAGTGTCAAAGAAGTTATTTCAGGGTATGTTGTGTATTTAGAATCTAAGACGAACACCCTTTCTCTATATGCGTGAGCGTCAATGGGTTCAGGTTTCATTAGCACCTTTTTGCTCCCATTCCACTAACCTCATTGTGACGGAAAACAATATTCAAGTTGAATCGACTTGTTTTTGAGACTACCGCTAATGACTTTATTCAATAGACTCAGTTTCGGGTCGAGGTATACTTAAAAACAAGGTATTGGCACAACTGAAACCATTTATTGTGAAGAAATAGAATCTCGAAATTTTGAATATTACTTTCACCAATGGAGCGCCAAAACTATTAAAATCCCTTAACATACACAATTTTTTCAAACATGTCTTTATCATAATGGAACCATTACTTTGCGAACTACACCTCTCCTCTATCTCTCTCTACCAAGAATAAATTAATTTAATACACTGATATTATGCATACAAGAAAAAAAAGAACTAAAACAACATAAATAGGATCTGTATAAACTTTTCCCAAGAAGTTTATGCCTCTAAGATTATAGATCATGATATAATAATCTAGGAAATATAACAAAATCAAAAGCACCTTTTTCTTTTATGTACCTAAAACAAATTTTGAAAACTTGGAAAAAAAAATATATATAAAATGCACTACTTTGTTAGAGAAAGGAGGGGGGGGGGGGATAAAATTTTCATTACAGGACTGTGCTTATTTTACGAGACTGTATCAGATTGAAAGGCCTACACGTTAACCTAGGGATACTCAGTTTTTCTTTCTACAACCCATTTCACTGTTAAAGATTTAACAGAGTAAGAGACTAAGTTATTTTTATTTTTATGTAAGTTTTTACTATTGATCACTTTGAACATCAAAGCTCTTAAATGATGGAATTTGATAGACCACTTAACAAACAAATGGAAACCTTGAGATCATCTCGTATAATGGAGAGGACTCGAAAAGATTTTAATCAAACAATCAATCAATCAATCAATCAATATATCACATATCTCTCTCTCTCTCTCTCTCTCTCTCTCTCTCTCTCTCTCTCTCTCTCTCTCTCTCTCCCTCTCTCTGAAAAAAGAAATGACCCAAAACGCAAGCCTATTCGATTGTTAAAATGTACATTCTAAGCAAACATGAAATTCCTCAAGCATGACTGTCGTTAGTCTTACTTAATAATCCAACACAGAACTCCAACCACACTACACACTTTGCTTCTCACCGTGCCTATTTTAGAAGCCTCACTTCCTGCAAGGAATTTTCTTCGAAAGATCTCGGTCTTGATCAAACATCTCTTTTAACTCACAGCTCGCCTAGAGAAATCAAACTTCTTCTGCTTTATTTACAACACACCGAAAGTATTGGTCCTACTATTTTAGAGAAAAAAAAAATGAGGACTTGGGAGCCGAAATTCTGAAGACGTCCTGATTAGGCCCGTGGGGGGTATTGGCAAAACCCGTCCCGGAGTAGCAGATAGTCATCTGATCCTCAAATCCTTCCCATAGGACAATCTAAAGTATTAACTGGAAGAAGAGTTCTTGCTGATCAGGCTGGAATTCGAATTTTCCTGATCGAAAATAGATTAAATTACCAGACCAAGAGCCATTCCTCTCAATTATCGTCAGAACGTCTCGCTGCTGAAGTTTTATTCTAGATTTGTTTATATCATCTTTATAAATGAACTATCCGTAATTTACTGCTGTTCGTTGAACGTTTCTTCTCTTATTATTAAGGAGGAAAAATTAAAATCTTTGTCTATTTCATCAATTTCTTTAGCACACTTTAAATTTGCCTTTTCAAAACTGTCTGTATCTTATAATTATGATATGTAACAGTGTAAAATTATCTTAATGAGTATAATTCTGTCTCTACAATCAATTGCAAGATATAAAGCGTCGAATAAAAAAACTGCACAATCCTTCTTTGCACTATATGGTGAGAAAAAACAATGTCAAGAATGATCACGGTTGGTTCTATGGTCTTTTAAAAAAAAATAAAAAAAAATGTTTGGATTAAAATAAACTAAGCTGAATATGATTAAAGTTAGCACGGAAACAACACAATATGAAAGCGATGGGAATCATCACACCTCTATGTGTTTTATCTTCTGTGAATTGGAGATAAATAATTCTGCAAAATAATATTTACAAGACGTACAATTCCGAATAATGGCTTATTTGAGAGTAGAGCATGTTAGTTTTACCTTTGCAGATACACGCAATATGCCAGAAGAGAAATCTTTCCTTAATTAACTGCTTGAGAGATGTATAGCTTAAGGCAATTCCGTTTTACACTTCAACTGTATTAAAGTTAGAGCATCTAAAATCTTTGTGCAATGAAGGAAGATGTTTCAAACAACTGGATATTGCATATCGGATTCTTTATTTTGAGTCAGTAAGCTCCAATCTTGGAGGCTATACTTGTTTCATGATGATTCATGATCTGATCTTATTGACTAATGCAACGTATATTATATGATAGTTGAATGAATGTTTGATTTATATCAATAATTTAAGGTAATATTATTGAAATGATCATAGACTATGGCATATTGCATAATGCCCCCGATATTTTACGATGTCTAGACATTGTCAAAAAGCAAATACTAATGATAATTATATTGGCAAAACCATACTCTTTTGCAACTTGTTGATTACAATTTGGGCTTGAAAAAAAATTTCCAATGATTTTCAATGAAATCAAGACAGCCACTTCGGTGTGATATTTGCTATTTTCTTTATAGAATCGGGGCTTTTTTGACCCGGTGGATATACCAAAGGGAAGCAAGATATCCGCAAGGTGATTCATGCCAACGTCAAAACTTGGTATAAATAAGTAACTGATTATGGAATAGTTAAGATTATTTTACATCAAGAGGTAGTAACGCTATTATCTCTTTAAATTATCGCTGTCAAGTGTCCCCAAGGAGGACAACAGCAATAACAAAGCCAGACTATCATTCGTCATATTTGAATCATAAGGCTTTTAGCTTTGTGTCCTAGTACATGAACAATGGTTTTTAGTTTGCCATAAGTTTATTGCGTACTTATAAAGATATGAAGGTATTTTGTTGGGATGAAATTGAGGCGATCTTGGACTTTTATATATAGATGGATTTAATCAACATAAAAAGGTTACATATTTTATGAGGAAGAGAGTATTAGTTAAAATAGCAAAGCCGTTAGCAATAAAAGTGATTAATAATGGGGAATCAGTTATGTCCTTAAAAGTTACATGTCAAGACATATGGATATGTTAATAATTATAATGTACGTTAAAATGTGGCGAAGACCCAGAAAACTGATTGCACCAAATAATTAAACAACCCCCATATAGATGTTTCATCTCTTCGTATTTATGGCTTTAACAATGAAAATATTTCATGGCAATGTGTGACCACGGATTTATGGACAATACTGTGCGAGCTTCATGTTACTTAGATTTTTACTATAAGAATAATCTACAAATGGCTCTCTTTGGGCATCCTACTCGAGATTGAAAACTCCATACTGAAATGAACTGAGAGCTATATTTTTCAACTACAAAACAGCCACATTTAACGACAACATGACCCAGACAAATACAAATTTCGAAAACTAGATTGTGCAATTGGAACGAAATTTATGCAAAAGATTGCCGACATGATGAAATGAAAATAAATCATTTATTTATTCCTCAAGTTGCTTAGTTACAGTACATTTGATCCAATTGAAAGCAACTGAACATTTGAAGATACCATGAAAATGTTAAGTTGAAAATCGTATAGGACTTCGAAAAATGTTAAAATGTTTTTCAGAATAGATGAATAAAGGACATTTACATGGCTTTCCCTCATCAGAAGAAAATATACACAAATCAAAGCTCGACAAATTTGATATAAATTTCATTGAGGAAAATGGTGCTTTATAGAATCAATTCTCGACATGACTACAGCAAAATAGAGAGATGATAGGCAAAACATTCATTGCAGGTCAAGGAGCGCATCGCCTGCACTTCATTGGCATTTTGAGTTTCTCGAGAGGCATTTTGTGACTTTTGAGTATTATGCTCTATATTATTCGACCCATTCTTTGATTGGTTATGACATCAACTGCCCTGACTGGCGCGAGATCAGGTTCACAAAACAGCATAATCTGTCAACAGACCGTGTGCCGAGCGCACCAATGTTCTTCATGTTTGACGTGAGATTCAAGAGCTAATGTGCTCCTTTACCAACACACACTTGCATCCCAGATGCGCTGACTATGGAAGAGCTTAAGCTGGCATTGATGAGAGGGAACTATATAGCATCTTTGAACCATGATACTGCTAGCCTGTAACAAAGAAAAGCTTTTGGTAACCTAATGCACCTTAGTCATAGAAATTCAAATGAAATAAACCTATCATCAGACCAAACCTAGTAATGGTACAATAATTAAGGCGACAAACATTAGGCGCAGCGTATGACCACTAGAAAACATTTGCGACACTCTACTGTGGCCTTTCTTATAAGACTCTTCTCAATTGACTGAGTCGTCGTCATCACACTGATGGCCACCCCGGTTCTTCCCACAAGAATGTCTTCCTACAATTGAGTTAAGGTCAGCACACTGAACGTTCTCTTTCAAGTAATATGAAAATCTGGCATAACCTTTTAATAGAGAATCAGGCAAAACAAAAAAGAAGAAAAATTAATGAACCGGGTAAAAAAAACAAAACAAGGGCAGCAATATTCAGTAGTTATAACGCCCTTTCATTGTTGCTATTGTGACTTAGTTCTTATTCCTCTCCTGAGAAACACGCTATCTCTGTCTTTATGCTGTCGGCTTGTAGAGGCACTAGAGAAATAATTGAGCCAGTGGTACAGAATAAATAAAAGCCCACTTTAAGCAAAATTTTAGATAATCCTATACTTTTTTTGGTTAATATTACAAGCTCGCCAAGCTTTCATACTGCTACACATGAAACATTTCTAAAGCAATTGTCGTCGACATGCCAACAAAAGTTTTCTTTATATGGTAAACAATTAAAAAATAGACTAAAAAGAGAATACTTCTTTGTTCCTATTTCTTCTATATCTCTCAGTTGGAAATTCCTTTCATAGGAAAAGATTTTTGTTACTTTGTGATTCTGAATGATTCTTACACAGGCAAAAATCAACTTTTCAGTGAACATCACCCAAAAGAGATTTTTCAAAAGCGAATAATGAAAGCCACATTGTATCGCACATAATATAGGGCATGTATTTTAATTCTTCGGAGAGCTTTCATTGTGAAAAGTAGAAACATGCCCTCTACCGCAGACTTCTGACGGCTGTGGACTGCTCCCTGATACGATAAGCGAAGTATCTGAGGCCTGAACCGATCATTATATTTTGCCTTGGAGATATTTTAAACATTTATTTGTGATACTCGTCATATCACCATTTATTTACGTTAAGACAATTTTTCTTTATGGGCAACGTTAAATGCCTCTTATTTATGAGTGGATGCCAAACATCAATTACGGGAAATACATTACATTCTAATCAAAAGCACATTTTCTGCAAATTTGGCTAGATGTCCTCAAAATATATCAAACGTCCGAAAACTGTTTTCAGTTTGATACTAAACAAAGAAAAGACTGTGGTCAGTATTGAGCAAAGAAAAAAAAAAGTTTATCGTAGATTCTTTGATGGTATTCATTCGTCACTGAGTGTCAAGCATTGAGCATGATAAAACACAAAATATTTGTTGCCTGAAAACATGAATGTACTAATACTATAAATTCTCGAGGAAAAAAAAGAGAGAGAAAGATATATATATATATATATATATATATATGTATATATAGAAAGAGAGAGAAAGAGAGAGAGAAAGAGAGAGAGAGAGAGAGAGAGAGAGAGAGAGAGAGAGAGAGAGAGAGAGAGAGAGAGAGAGAGAGAGAGAGAGAGAGAGAGAGAGAGAGAGAGAGGAAGAACAAATTTGAATAACAAAAGAAAAGTTAGGAACCATTTCTACATGAACGCTTCATGCACTAACATCGCTCTTGAAGTAATTTTGTTTCCCAATTCTCTTCATCGTTTGTCGCATCCAAGTTGATTGTTTCTCGCAAGCATGCGTTGAAAGTTTTTCTGAAAAATAATAAAAAGAAAACAATGTTATATCTTTTAACTATCAGTAGGTTTCGAGAGGTGGTTTCGAGCGAAAGTGGCACTGAGTTTACCTTTTACAGAAACAGTAGCACACGTTGTAAAATATGCAGGCCACAACGTGAAACATATTACCCAACAGGGAGAAAAGTCAGAGTCTCGCCTTGCAAACCTGCCTTGACTCTTACTTAGCCTTACTTCAATGACGAGTGAGCAGTTAAAAACATGATTCTGCCTCTGAGTACTCCTTTTTTTTTGTTCTATCACGTTGTCCTTTTGTTTGATATCACACCCATCTTTTTCGCGATATTTCACCATCTATAAGTTTTTCCCTCTTGCTTATAGTGTTTATCAACCTTACTACTCATTATTCTTTATATCTAAATACTTTTCCATTTTCTAAGAGCTACTATCGCTTGTATCTCTATTGGTCTACAAGTATTTGTGTCCGTGTGCTTGGCTCTTTGCTTCTCCCCGTTTACTTTATTATATTTCTTATAGTCTGCGGCCATTGGTATTCGATGCCGTGACCAATCTACATTATTACAGCCCGGTTCAAGTTCTCTCTTTGTCGATACTTTTCACCCCATCCTGTGTCTGTCTGCCTTTTTCGTTTTTCACTGATCCCCCCTCCCACTCCAATATCCCCCCCCCCCCCCCACCTCTCCACAACACGCGCGCCTCTCTTCTCTCTCGAAACGGTCGTTGCTCCTTATCGCTTTGTAAGTTTTGGGAAGAAAGCCCCAAAAATTTCCGACACAATTTGCAAAATTAGCCAAATTAAACGCTAAAGGAAATTTTTTTCCCAGAATATGTAAGTTTCAAGTTATGGGTAGAAAAAAATTACATTAGGATTTCTTTTGGCCTAAGCAAACGTTCAGATTCTTTTTCATCTTCAAAATAATCTGAAACAGACATTGTATTTCACAAGCATATTTTTAAATCAATTAAAAAAATCGCGCTACATAAGAAACTTTTGTGTTCTATCTGCAAGAATAGGCAAAGGTAGAGCATTCAAAGCATTCAACCTAAATATAACCAACAACAACAACAACAACAACAACAACAACATAATTAACTCTTTCTGTTCTAATTCAATTTATGCATGATTATAAAAAAAAAACCCAACTCAAACCAAAACAAATTTTCATTACTAGCTTTAATAAACACGGCCGACGGATAACAAGATAAAAAAAAAGCAGGAAAACAATGAAAAGTAATAAAGCTGATGTAAGAAGTTATCAAAAAAAGAAAAAAAAAAAGAAAGAAAGAAGACATGGTGAACATGTAAGGGAATAAGGATAAGAGTCACCCTCAGATTATCTTCTTTCACCCCCCCCCCCCCCCAAAAAAAAAAAAAAAAAAAAAAAAAATCTGCCTGTCTGACTCTCTCTGTCACACACCCTCTCAACAGGTTCATTTTACCTTCCATAGCTCCAAGCTCTTGTCAGTTTTAGGATTGAGCTATTCAGACAAAGCTGCTACTTTTCCTTCAGTGACCCTATTAGATTTAAATCATTACTTTTTGAAGGGTCTTGCGCTGATTCATCATTATCTGATCTTTTCTTTTCTCCCCATTTTTCTACTAATGTTAATCATTTTTAAGCCAATGAGAATTTATATATTGTAAAGCACAAAGAGCATTCTCTGTTTTGGCTTTTTTTTTTTCCCATGAGGATAGCGAGAGCCGAGGTGAGAACTCACTGCGGAACCAATCAGATAGGCCTAGATCTACTCAGTTTTCTCAGGCAATAATCAAAAGACTGCCGAGACACATTCATGCCAACAGTTTAGTGCTCTCATATTTCGAAGTTCTACCTGATAGCAGCCATTACCGCATGAGCAGTAGTTAAAAGTAATTGCTTAAGTAAATAATTGGCTTGAACACAAATCTTTAGTATGTTTTCAGATCAATGGCGATTCGCAAGTGAGAACTCCTTACTCTATTTTAGTCGCTTAATAGAAGATAGGGAGATGAAAGGTATAAGCCTCGGTGTGAGTACAACAAGAATATACACACTCGCTTACATAAGTTAAAGCGCAAGCATATTCCTTTACAGAGAAGAAGGAATAAAAGTGCTGAAGCATATAAACACTTAATGGAAATTTCTTAAGTAAACCATTCCATGTAATTTAAGACTTAAATTAAAAAAAAATAACAGCAGATAGAAAAGAAATTATATGAAAGGGAAGGAATTAAAAATCTGGCGCACGCATAATTGTTCTGCGGAAGCAAACTTTTCAGAATTCTCTGTTTATATTTATGAGCAAAAATAGCTAAAGTACATTTATAAGAAGTCAACATACGTTTTGAGAGGAGTTTATATAAAGTTGAACACAAGTAATTAATTTTACTATATCAACATTTTTGCTATTTGATTATTCACAACGATAATAATTCTGCAAGTACAATTTTGTTAAACTTCAGCAAATATAGTTGCTAACTCAAAGAGTTTTCATATTAAAGTTTTCAAACGCAGTTTTGATATTAATGTTGCATATCCACTGAACCAACGTAATGTAAGATTCCGTGACTAGGCATCCATGATGAAAGTAGGCATAACCTATCACGTTCGCATTTCACAATAAATTTTAAGACAAGACCTCAAATTCTTATTCTTTTTGTTTTCTTTTCAACGGAGAAAACCCCCAAACAAACCAGTATGCTAATGTTCTGGGAAAATTTTGTACAGATCAACATTGATAAGATCAACTTTTTACGGTTATTTCTATTTTGGGTCAAGATCAAGAATCCAGATCTAGATCTAACTTTGAGAACAAGGTGCGGCTCTTCACCGTCATCATGGCGAAGCATCGAGCTACCGGCAGGTGTGCAAAGAATGAGTCGGTAAAAAAAAAAATAATATTATTATTGGATGACGATAAAAGGTTGGCTCAGACAATTCAGACTGACTTAAAACCGTAATTAAGCAAATGCACGTTCGTTATAAGTGTTACAAAAACTCACTGTAGAGTTGGGTTTTTGGCCTTAATTGTCACGCCATCATAAGACCTTTTACTTCCTAATTGTATTGCGCGATGTGAAAAAAACTTTTATAGGAGATAAGATTAAAAAAAAAATTCAACTTTTCTTTGAACAACTCAAAACAAGGTTTTTTTTTCCCTCCGAGATGCAACTAACATGAGAAAATCTAGCTTATTACAAAGGTAATGCAACGCTTTTTAAGCTTTTATTTATTTCTTGATGCATTTTCTCACCATTTGTAACACCAACTTTTTAAAAATTTTGTACAGGAAAAATTGTGAAAAGGAATTATTATAAAACTCTTAGCTCGTAAGGAATATGAGCAAGTCAATGCCCAGCTTTCTCAGATAAAGGCAAGTTGATCATAGAAAGCATCTATAGACTGTTACCTTAATTATCTTACAGTTGTTTTCTAAATGATATAACGAATCGTTTTTCGACAGCATTCAGTCTACAAAAATAGACGGATGTTTTAAGGCAAAACAAAGAAACCATAACAGAATTCAATATCATGTAAAGATGCCTAAGCAAAAACAGTTTACCGACTTTTTAAAAGTTGCTCTCATTCTATATACTAATCCGGTACTTATTTTGCTAAGTGTCAAAGTATTCCCTTCATCTCTCAAATAAAACTTCATTTGATAAGCAGTAACAACTGCATAGTATGTTTCCCATAGAAAAACAAAATGAAAAGAAAAACAAAAACAAAACCGAAAGAGAAAGTCGATGTGAGCAGAGCTTGCCAAACGCTATATAGCAAAATAATGTTGTTGAGTACCTAACTGATTCCCCCTTCTCCCATTCGCAGGCTTAAAAAGGAATGAAAATAATTAAAAGTAGGAGAAGAAAGTAAATGTATACTTTAGTAGAACCAGCTTTTATTCAACAGGTGCTCCGGTGTGGCGCACGTATTGCCCCGTGGCCAAGCAAGTCAAAAAAAAAAAAAAGAGGAAAAAAGCCAAATAAAAAGGAAAACAAAACAAAACAAAACAAGATCAAATGGAGGTGAAGTCTATCTGCCTCTAAAATTTGAAGACAAAACTTTGTTTTGGCAAACGTTTTGATTACCTGTCCCCGCTTTCTACTCGATGTTTGGCATGTAGAAGATCACAACATTGAGCACAGTCAGAGAATGCCTATGGCTGCACATTGTAATGTGCCAGTTCTGCTATCGGTGTTGCGAGTGGCGATGTTATCTTTCAAATTCTTTCATTCACCTGTGTAAGCTTTCTCGAAGCAAAGAAAGCTACCTTGTAGTTTTGATAAAAGACAGAGCTACCCAAAATGCTTATTATTTTTTATCATTACTTCAACTACAAATTGTTACTGTAGCAGTCTGCAGCCCAGCTGACTAAGGAAAGAGGGGAAATAGTAGATTCATTCCAGCTATAAATTTTGCCATGGGAGATACTAAAGAATGACGACTAGGACAACGAGAGACAGAACGTACCAGTTGCTTATATGCCAGCATTTTTTTTTTACTTATCGCCACCTTTTAAATATGCTTCGAAAAAGTGTCGCTCACTATAAACTTTGAATTTAATTCATAATTATTTCGATTTCAACTTTTTTATTGCACTCTTAAAAACGCTGAGGATTAAGTGGTTACACAACCAAAATAGTGTTTGCTACTAGACAAGATCAACACGGACGTTCTTATGTCATAACAGAAAAGAAATCGTAGCAACACTGTTAGCCATATCTGATCGTTTACAGTAATTAGCACTAATCAATAGAGGGCGATGGCATTCAGCCGCATTGGTCACATCATGAGATGAATCTACAACCAGTAAGAGCCTCTATTCTTTTCTTACATTATGATTGGAGACATAGCCATCAAAACTTACATCAAACTCTTAAAGGTTTATCCAGTTTAAAAATAAATATTAATATCCTTTTACTCCCTTCTAGCTTTACATAACTGTGCCCACATCAAAGGAATATTAAGTCGATCTAATAATGCTGCTTTGACAGTTACACATTTCAATTAAAAATTATTACTTTCTTTTAAAATTCATTGTAACCAGTCATTGATCTTCTTCTATGTTTTGCATTCCTTTTTTTCATCAACAATCTGCCTTGATAATGACCCGTCATCACGATGCAGGAGAATATTTGCTTCCTGTTGAAGCCTTTCTCTTTTAATTAATTGGGCCTGGAAGCAAAAGAATCCTCATTGCCACAACTGAAGCCCTTAGGCCTTCAGCAAAACCTTTGAAGGTATGAACGAAGAGGTTTAAGAGTGAATTCAGCTTTCATTTCAAAGTCAAGAGGCTAGAGCATAGCACTCTATCAAGGAGTCAAGAAATAGGAGAAATAAAAAACTGACAAAAATCAATCTAACCTAATAATAATGTGATTAGGTAAAGCAGAAATATTTATTTACGAAGATAACGAGAAGAGCCAGCAGCTTGTGGACAAGAAAATATAGATAACTATACAGATCATCCCAATAGCGTAATAGCGTAAGTAAAAGAATTTGTGCCGTATGACAAAATCATAGTGATCTTTCAAAGTCTTGATGATCCACGTGATTATAACAGATAGCATTATTAGTATCTCTTCCTCCTCTTGCCTCTCCTCCTCCTCCTCCTCTTCATCATCATCATCATCATTGTAATCATCATCTTTACCTGGATTTATAAGATCCACACCATTTTTCCACCGTCTTCAAGGTAAGCAAAAGTCATCATGAATCTGATCCCTTCGGATTTCAGCACCCTAAAATACTATTGTTTAGACAAATTAAACATTTTCATCCTAGCCGGGGGGGGAATGTCATGTGGCAAACATGATGATTGACACTCTGATGAGACAGGCTGAGGCTAAACACTGTGTAATGTTCATGGCAATGACTCCAAAAACAATGCATCATTTCCACAATGGTTTAAGATCCTGCAACACAGACAATATGCTATGCTCCACTAAGTTTGGACAGATTCGGTGACAACCTTGAGAAAAGCGAGGAGACCCTGATAAATAAACGGAATCAAGTTGCTATAGAACGCATTCCAAGGTATTGGATCTTTCGACGAACCTCGCCTCAATGACAGCTTAGTTTGGCCCAGTAAAGAGCAAGCAAAAGAGGAAATAGTTACCCTGTCCAAAACAAACTTTCTAAAGACACGTCTCACGCCTAGGCGCTACCGCGGTGGCCTGAACCAACAAACACCCACCGGGTAGAGCTCTCTATTAAAGAGGGTCATAAAGTACATTTTGACTGTTTTTTAAAACTAGAATCCTCGCTCCGCACATGAATTATCTCAACATTCCACGCAGGGCCTTATCTGCTTCAAAGACGCAGCTTCGCGTCGAAGGGTCCTTTGTGGAACTGTTATGTTTGAACAAGAACTTTTTTTTTTACTTTGATGCGAGTGAATGGTCTCTAATCTCTATCAGACACTGTATAAGTTATTAAAACTTCCACGCGATGTGTCTTTCCTTTCAACCCGTACAACTGTTGCTGGGATTTACAACTGTCTGTTGGTGTTGAGCTTTTCGTAAGCCTATCCTGCGATGTTTCACCGTTAAGTCAATACATTGTCAGGACTCTTTTTCAGGAACGCCCCTTCGGATCTAAATTTGAAATCTCAATTCCCCCGCTTTGAGTTTGCACATTCCTGTGCTTCAGAGAAAACGAGAGAGTAGATTGCATTTTGAGACGGAAGATACACAAAGGAATTTCCTCTTTCTCACCTTGTCTCTCACTCTCTTTCTGTCCTTGTCTGTCTGTCTCTCTTTCTGTCTGACTGTCAGTCTATCTGTCTATCTGCTGTTTGTCTCTCTCTCTCTCTCTCTCCTCTCTCTCTCTCTCTCTCTCTCTCTCTCTCTCTCTCTCTCTCTCGCTTATAGAAGACAATAGTGCTGAAAAATATGTTTGAGAGAAGCTAGAAGCGATAATCAGATCTATCGCGGCAAAAGAAAAAGAAAGGTCCTTAAAAAATTGCTTCGTCCCAACAAAGGCTCCGTGGCAGACTACTTCCAGTCAAGATACCTTTTTGAACTAATATAGGATCAGCTATTAGAATAGTGCTTGTCAATCTAGCATTCTGACATGTTCTTTGACTTCTTATAGTCAGGTGAACTATTAACTCTTTAGGATATGAGTATATGATTATTGAGTGCAAGGAATCCTTCCCAAGAATTCAACATCACACCTCACCGAGCCAAGATTCTTCTGACAGTATATTGTTGGACCACAACCAGACACTTCTCATTTCGTTTTTTTTTCCTCTTATGAATAATACGAAATAAAAATAATGGAAAATGAAGAATAAAGTTAAGAGATAAAACAGGTAAAAAACCTGAGAATAATACTGTCGTATTTTTGGAAACCAAAATAAAAAACATCCGGATTTAGTGACTCATAAAATCTTAGTTACAGGCAACTTTAAGCTCCGCATTTATATCAACACTAAACATTCATTTTTACAGGAATGTTATCACTTTTTTATTCTATAATTTAAAAAAAATGTTTAAAGTTAAAGTAATAGTTCGTTGAGACCTAACTTTTCATTGCATCTTTACATACTTTCTTTTTCTTCAGGAGCTTATTACAAAAAATCAATTATTAAGGATAAAAGTAAATATATAAAAGGTCATTACAAGCGATATGGAAAATTCTTTTCATAGCCTCCGTGGTGTTGTAAAGTTAGTAAAATTCAATTTTACTTAAGTGTTCACAGTTTCAAATAAATATGATGCATAACTATACTTTATTGATTAATGTACAAATATGAATGTGCGTCTCAAAGCTCTTGTCTCTAATATCTCCAGTCTTATTAAAAAATGAACTGTTTTGTAATTGCCGGGGCTTTAATTGAATGAGCAAACTAAATCTATCTTTATTTGGGAGTTCTCGGTAGTTCGACTTCTCATCGCGCTGTGACTGGATAGGCGCTGTTGTTACGTTCCTTACAGCTAAAAAAAGTTATGATTGTCTTGATCAGATAAGAGCGAACACGCCGTCCTGTTGTGCTCTTATTGAAATAAGCTATAAAATGTCTAGGGCTGGTTTATGACTAATATCAGTTCGATGATCTTTTTTCAGACTTGCTTTCTCCGCTTTACGCTTTAACTCGATTTTGTCCATCCCATCTCTATTTCTTAAAAAAGGGAAGAAAAGAGATTGCGCTCCAGTACAGACTGCTAATTAGTGTACATTCGTGTTCCAGAACTAAATCAATGCATGTAATTTGTATTGACACATTTGAGGAAAAAATACTTCTTCAACCTTTGTACTTTTAGCAGCGCCATTGACGTGATTTACTGGTTCGTTGGACTTTTTTTCTTTTGCACCGATCGTTAGATTTTTTTGTCGTTTAAATTTAACGATTACTAACTTAAATCCAATTCTAATTTTAAATTAGGTAATGTAAGGGAGAATAATGGTAAATATTAAAAAAATCCAATTGCAGAAAAAAATCGGTATTAAAGGCATAGGCCTCAGGGGCACTCAGAGGGGAAAAAATTTTTTCCCTCTTTGCCACGTTTCTCTACTAGTTTTCTTATCTTTTGTCTAAAAAAAAACCTCCCACAATTTTGGAATGTTGAGGGTTTATTTCTATACAGATTTCAAACAAATTTGGATATACGCTCTTTTAAAGTCCAGGGGGATCCGAGAATGCCTTTTAAAATCAAAATTGTTCAGATCAATCTATTTTTAAAAAAAAATAGAAAGCTGTAAAGTTCAGGATCCGGCCCGCCACTAGAGCATCCGGCTCTTAACTTTAGATTAGCTGTGAAAACTTCCGAGGCATGAAACTGAGGCTCATTTATCAAGTTAATCCATTTTTGTAGAGTAAGGACATTTTTGACTAATTTTTTAAAACGTTTTGAGCATGTTGAGGGAAAGCAAACGACAATAATTTATTTATTATTAACACCCCGCTTAATTTAGATCTAGATTTAATTTCAAAACTTAAAAAAAATATTGCGTTCATTTGAGTCGATATAATTTTACAATTTTTAAACTCTCTGGATTTAGAAATCGGCTTAACGATGCATC
This sequence comes from Elysia crispata, assembly GCA_033675545.1. Lineage (NCBI taxonomy): Eukaryota > Metazoa > Mollusca > Gastropoda > Plakobranchidae > Elysia > Elysia crispata. The sequence continues at coordinate 43,201 of JAWDGP010005256.1, forward strand.
GCAAACTAAGACAAAAACTTTGAATTACGGAAACGAATCTTATATTTATTATTCCTCAAAACCCAATACCTATGATATAATCTTATAAGGCAACATAGATTTCATTAAATTATTAAATCATTCAATGAACGCCAATGTGGTTGAATAAACTGAAGAAATATAATGGACTTAAATTAGAAAACTCTCTTGAAAATCCATCGTATCTTGTTGTAATACACGTATTGCTGATTGAGTCATTACTTGGAAAGGTCCAATCATGGGGCTCCTCACTAAGCCCATAAAACAAGAAATAAGCTGTTCTAAACATTCTTTATAAGCTAGGATGCATCCGATCCTAGATTTTCAGCAATTATGTTCATATATATATATATTGTATATATATTTTTTTCTTCTTTCAGTGCTAGACCGTTGCAGTAAAATTTTAAGCCAACAATATTTTTGTTTTTGGATATCTCATTAATGTAGCTCTATATTTTTCCTGAAGTCAAAATGTAGATATTTCATTCGAAAATCCATTCCAGATTTTTGAGACCTATGAAACTCCGGGGGTACTAAAGTTTATTGGTCAACTGAGAGATATAGATAGATAGATAATTAGGTGAAAGGATATAGCGATAGAAAGAGAGGTAAATAGATAGTTAGATAGATAGATAGATAGACATATATATATATATATATATATATATATATATATATATATATATATAGGAAAGAGAGGGAGAGAGAGAGAGAGAGAGAGAGAGAGAGAGAGAGAGAGAGAGAGAGAGAGAGAGAGAGAGAGAGAGTGAGAGAAAGGGGAGGAGAGATTTACTTAGGATTTTAAGTTCAAGACTGTAAGATCACGGTAGCACACACAGTCTTGTGGATGGCTTGTCAACATCAAAGAGTTTAAAGATTTACCAATTATTATGTCTATTGAACTTTTTTTTTAAATCAATAGGATTAAATCTAAAAATAACAACAATTTAGACTGATAGACAAATAATAAAAAGCATTGGCAACGACTAATATGTCTAACCCAAGAACCCTTTGTAAATTTTTTTTTTGTTCTGCCCAACAGAGGAAATGATGCAATTCATTCTTATCATTTCATTCTTAATATGAATTTCTTGTCTGTTTTATAATGTCTTGAACTGTAAAACGTCACGAGGGACAGGCGCTCCCCTAGTAATTTGTGGAACCTACGTATGGTGCGCGATGATCAGGTAAGAACCGCATTGAAACATTGACCCACATCGCAAGCAGCGTTGGTCTCTGGGCTTTGTCTCGAGCATTTTCATGCATAATTGATGGCCCCTCCAAAAAATACCCGGATTTAGTCGCCCACGGGTGATTACCTGACAAGACTGAAAAAGGGAACAGTGTGGCAGAAAATCGAATAATCTTCAAACCTCGACAGCATTAAAAAAAAAAAAAAAAAAAAAAAAAATAAGAGGAGTGAAATAGAGAGAGACAAAAAAAAAAAAAAAAAAAAAAAAATTAAGAACCAAAATAAAATAGTGGTTTTCCCAACGTCTGAAGGTAATTTTTTTTTGCCAACCTTTACTATTGGAAAAGAACAAACCAAAATCAGTCCCAGTAAAGAAAAATAAAAGACAGGGGACCATGTGTATGTGCTCCGTAAAGCCTGTCCTGGTAATGGTATATAATGGACAGCTCCTATATAAATATATAATATATGATACGGTGTATTTCGCAGGGAAATTTGTCTCTGTCAATCCAACTTTAACCTGGAAACCCGTTTATATCTAAAAATACTTTTAAATACGGTCGTTATACGCTCTCTCTCTACTCTTTTCTGCTTCGATCGTAAGAAGTTCATAAGAAAACTAGACAAATGATCTTCTTTAAAATTATTCCCTTACATTGCCAGCATAAGATAAATGGTCATGAAATTTTGTTGCTGATCTGCAAAAAGCCTCTAAAACCTTATTAAGATATCCCATTCGAATGTGGTTCTGTATTCATCAAAGTATTCTTCGCATCCTAGCTCTAAAAAAACCCTCCCCTTTATAATTATACTCAAATTTAAAAGTGCCTAAGAACTGGCGTAAAAATCGAAAGAAAATAAGAAAATTAAAAAAAAAAAACCAAAAAAAAAAAAAAACCACACAACCTAAAAGATACACCTGAAGAAGGATTTGCAATATGATACTCATTCAATAAGGACTTTCAATAAATACAACGCAATCAGTAGGTTGACATCCCTAATCCTTTTGCATTTTTAAACAATCGATCCTGCATGATCCTTTCATTGAGATTTGAAATTTACGAATTTTGTGCGTGAAAGAAGCTAATATAGCCTTAGGAGCTTACAACGGCATTTCTTAAAGTGGACCAAACAAAAAAAAAGTCGAGACTTATTTCTAAAGACATACTGCATTTTTGCCGAGGTACAAATTAAAAAAAAAAAATCTGTGTAGTCTATATTATATTTTAATGTTGAAAAAAATATATACAGCAACCCACAACTAAAAGATTTTTCTGGAGGTTGCAGTTTAAGTAAAATTAAAAAGCAAAACAATATAAAAACGCATTCAATCTGACCAGAATTAAAGACAGCAGAGATCTGTATATCTTCTCTTTCATGGTTGTTCGACTTTCTCCGAAGACTAATCTTAGCAATTATTATTTCTGGAGAACGATAGAGCAGAAGGGAGAAATAAACAGAGAGAGAGAGAGAGAGAGAGAGAGAGAGAGAGAGAGAGAGAGAGAGAGAGAGAGAGAGAGAGAGAGAGAGAGAGAGGATGGTGAAACACATAGTATAATGTGAAAAGTGGTTTCTAACGAGGAATCAGCCTTCTTGATTCCTTTCTGATAAAATTGACTTCACCAGTGTTGGCAGCAGATGAAGTAAACAAATAACAAACAAAAACATAAACAAACAAACAAACAAAGAAGAAGCAAACGTAAGCCAAGGACAACAATGTATATTTTCTTTTATAAGCAAAAAATTTGGGAATCTTTGCAGATTCTAACCAGATAATTATGTAGTTGGAAGAGGCATGGACTACAATTACATTCTATTCCTGCCTGTGAAGTTAAGGAGAGTTTGGCCTTTCAATTCGAAAGCAAAGAAGATTTCAGATCGAGTCAAGTGAATTATATGCGTTTTTCTTTTTCATAAAGAAAAATCTTATTTTAAACAGATCGAGCTTCATCCTTTCAAATCTATGTAAGGATCTTAATAGGGTTCTACCACTTAGATCTTTATAAATAATAGCGTAAAAAGGAAGTAAACTTTCATTTGATAAAAGACAATTGATAGACGAGGAGAACTCAGATTCTTTTCATTGATTCGGAGTATAATGATGGAGAGAGGTGAAGGGAACATGTCTGTGAGATCTTTACCTGATACACAATTGGTACTTTTGCTTCTCAAGAAAGAGCAGCTGTACTGTTTAATGATAACATGGCTATTTCATCGATATTTAAATGAGTGATCATAGAATTTCCTTTCAGCTCCCACCAAGCAGGCTGAACTCCGTCAAAGCTGACCAGTCAACTGTGATTGACTGATTGAATGACAAATTTAAACAAAGCCAACATGTGTGATAAACTGTGCGAAAATGTGATGGCAATAAATAAAAAATCCACACATATACAGTTTTATGAAACGACAAATAAGCACCAGGATCTCGATGATTAAAATTGACAAGTTGTTCAATTACATTTCGCTATCTGGAAAGAGCATTTTATCTCATTGAATTCTTAATTCAACTTCTCACCGAAGATAATATTTATACTGCTTCGTGGATAAATGGTGCTACTTATGATAAAGAAGATATATCTTATTGTCGATTCGCGAGTTACATTTTGGTTATTACGTCAGTTAGCCAAACTCAATATGCAAGATACCAGTTATCTATTTCCTAAAATAAAAGGATATTTTCAATCATGACAACATGATTTCGTGAAACAGAAAGTAAATTGGAAAATCACAGGTTGAGGCAACGTTTTATTTATTAAACTTTCTATTTAAGCCAACGCTCTTGAGTCTTCATTCAAGCGGACTAGCCAGCGTTCTGACCTACTTCCCTCCCGGAAGGTTCTGTTTGTGGCCTGGTATCCGCCTCCGACTGACCGCAATAGGGTGTGAACAGATTGATGCGGAAGGAAGTGAAAGTGAGTTAGGGCTCGGATACAGGCCAGGGCAAAGAAATAAACAAAGCATCTTCTTCCACAAAATCTCAGCACTGGTCGCTCAAACATTGGACGATCCACATGCCGTGGCCAGTAGAGATAGTGGGAAGAGTAGATTTCATTGTGACACTCTAATAGTAGAATGAAATATAACAAAAAAAAAAAAAATATGAAACAAAACCAAACCAATACAGAAGCAAAAAAAATAATAGAAAAAAACAAAACAAAACACAAAAAACTAAAACAAAACAGAAGAAAAGAAAAGAAAAGAAAAGAAAACAAAACAAAAACAAAAGAAAGAGGAAAGCATGGCATGTAGCGCACAAAAATCTTTTTTCATGATAATGCTCTTTTATTGTGTCATTTTGGTTCTACAAAAGAATGGCTCGTGCCTTTCTCACAAGGTGCACCACAGGTATCATTAAAAAAAAAATGAACAAAACAAATCTTTACTGCAGTAATTTTTAGAAACTAGACCGCGTCCGATAAAACAAGTACTTCTTGCAAGAGGGGTAACTCCACAAGAAGTTGAATACCGAAAATGCTAGTCTTAAAATTTTAATTAATATCTGACATATAAATTATTAAAAAAAAAAACAACAGAAAACGATTGCCTGTTTGTATAATACACCCAGAGCCTGATCCGTCTGCTCCTGATTAAAAAAAATGTTTAAAGAGATCTAACACAAACAACAAAGGAAAAAAAAAAACAAGCAAAAATAAAACAGGGCAGTCATCAACGCTTTCTTACTTCTTTAAACAAAACATGTCTAACTGTTAGACGAGGCTTTTCATATTTTTAACCCCAAGTGACTATTTTTTGAGATAACAGTAATTCGTTAGCGCGGCTTCTGTTTATGTACTTTCATTCAAAAAAGATGGCGGGAGGTAGGGGGAAGAAGAAGAGGGAACAAGCAGCGTGCTGTTATTGGAAAACGAAGCCTCTTTCAACCAGCAATGCACTAATGAAGGTAATGGGTATTTTAGTTAATTAGAATACGAGCTGAACGTTCAAATTGTTTTGCTTAGTTTAGGCATTCGACTCATAAAGTCAGAGTGACTTAACAAAATAGTTCTAATACATTGAATCGAACACGATTGCCTTTTATCATAGGTTGGGCTAAAACAACAAATTTACTTGTGATGGTTTCATGAAGTTACTTTTTAACAGAGTTGTGGCAAAACACGTGCGCATAATAAACTGAAAAGTTATGCTAATGCACCACTGTGTGTTAGCTTCTGAAGAATAATATGCTATACTGTATTAGACTGACAAAAAGATGAACAGTTGTGGACGTTTAATCATAACATACCATTTCGATTTTTTATGGTACCTCGTATACACATACACAATATATACATGGCTTGTTATCTAATGATATAAAACACGACTCGCCATTTTTAGATCTACTCTTTTTATTACTGATAGGCAACACTTTTGAGAATTTGAGATTTACTTTGGTTCTCCTGCAGTCTTTTTAAAAGACAGGCTGGCGTGTTAAAGACAATAGCAGTTTATATAGTGTGCGTGTCAAGAAGGGGTGAACACGCATGTGAGCAATATGGCAGGGAAAATAGAACATTTGGAAAACTTGTCGAGCCAAGTTCCACATTTTCTGCAGACCAAAATGCAAGATAAGAAGAAGACAGATAAATCAAGAGTCAGCCTTACATCCCAAACATGGTTCATGTCTTTGGAAAGAATGGGCGTCCTCTATCATAAATAAAAAAAAACAAAACTGACTGGACATTGAGCATTAGATCTTTCCATCGTGCGCGAAATGCAACGTCATCAGCCGTTTATTTCTCCGGTGATGTTTTGATCGATGTTGGACACAATTTTCTATCGACATGACATTTGAGCAAATCTTGATGCGCAATATCAAAGGCTTTTATGGGATGGAGGTCGAGTGCTAACTCACGATCCTGGTATAGATGAAGCTGAATGGGATTCTCCGGCATGCCCGCGTGTGCTGCATTCAGTGGAGCGATGTCCTCATTATCGACTGAACCAAGAAACGAAAATGCGCTGGCTACGTCGCCCCATCGAGACTAGAGAGGACTTCAAATATAGGAACAATTTTTGTAGTTTATTTGCTCCTAAAGAAGATCCATCTGAAATTGACTCAACGTCCAGGAATATTACATCGGGTCTGTAATACTGGAAAAGTGTTTGATGCAAAGGAAATACAAGAGTCAGAGATGGCAAGAACAAAATGGCAAGTAGTAAACATTTGCGTATTAAAAAAATCAATGCGGGCTGAAAAGTCTAGTGACAAAGAAAGACTCGGAACTTCTGTTCCAGTGATTTGTTATGCTCATAATAAAGTGGAATTATATATTTCAGAGGATTTTCAGTATGAAGTGACGAGTTCTCTTTGAGGTCAACCCAAAGTCTACTAGATTCTTTGACCAGCTAATAAACCAAGTCTGTCAGAAATAGTCAGAAAAGACGCTCAATAGCAAATAATATCTCTTTGCTTTCAGGTACTTCATCTGTCTAATGATTTTTTATTAATTTTTGCTTTTGGATAGCGGATGCTTGCTGCAACGATTACCATATGACAAATTTAGAATCATAAGATTATGAAGATATATTTGTGGATTGTATCAACAACAAAATAAACCTTGGACTATGTTTGATGGATCGCCTTGCCAAAGCCAAAAGTAAAAGATATTACACATTTAGAGAAAATTTGGATTTTCCACGACTGTAAATGTCCTATGAGAGATGTCTTCGAACTTAAGTAGGTAGTGTTTTCGGCGGACAGAGTCGCTCATAAACATGCTGGAGACTAGACTGGGGTATGAAAGGCATTGAACAGTTCATGAACCAGAATGATGCAGACGCACCTTTCGTCAGGACATTCGTTCATGCCTTCTTAATTGGAAGGGGAAAGTTTTGATTATTGAAGACATTTAAGACTTTTCTTCATTCTTGTTTTTAAGTTAGCGCCAGATAAACTGAAATCTTTTTTCTGAATTTCTGAAATCTGAAAGGAAAGCTTCAGGGATATGAAGAATTTGAAGGCAACTCTTAGCAATAGCAATAATAATATAGCCTTTGCTCATATCCTGTTTGGATTTGACATAGTTTCAAGATATTCATGTGGGAAGTCTTTATCCTAAAAAAAAAATAAAATAATTAGGTCTAATTCCAGCTGAGGTCAAAGAAGAAAAATTTGTTCCCGAAATGATATGGATGGCGACTGAGTCTCAGGCTAAATTATTAAAGACCAGTCGTTGGAAAAGCAAATGCCAGGCAACATGGTGCAGCTGCAGAAAACATGGATTAGTTTGCACCCCAAGGTGCTGTAATTTTTAGTAATCCTGCCAAAATGAGATGGCAATCGAGAAACCAATACAGAGTTTATCATCAAAGACTTACTCAAGGCCAAGGCTATAAACGTGTACCAAACGCACTTGATCTCACAATCTGATTTAGTGCACACGCCTTATTTCATAACAATGTTTATGTATTTTATAGTCTTTACCATGAAAGCACGCATGTTCATTGTTAGATTATGTATGTGAGATCTGCGAATATGTGCAGCTCATTTTAAAAAAACTATATCCTTTCTATTTTTATATTTTTGAAAATATGTCTTTGTAAATAATGGACATTCTCAAAAGTTTTTTACTATAGAATCTTGAGCAAACCAAAATAATGTTATACTATCGCAGGAAACAAGCCGTACTTGTAACAAGTATGATTTGTTCCTTACGTATGGAATTAACCAATTTAGTACCTAACTCTTAATGCCGGAAACATTTCCTTATCTATAGGATCGGACAATATTGTTTCTTGGCGACTAGTTTTATGTAGCCTTTCTTCACTCTTATAAAAAAAAATATAAATGCTGTTTCTATAATATGGTTTTGCCTGTATGTTGATAAAAACTTTGAAAGAATAACCATTTATTTTAAACAAAAAAAAAAAAACAAAAAAAAACAAACAAACAAGAAAACAAAACAAAACAAAACACAACTAACCTTTTCTTCTATGGTACTGGATAAATAATGTGAGTTACTTACAAGCCTGCAGTTATTGAGACATTTTCTATGTAGGTCAGCTTTCTTTAGTAACAATGGTCTAACAAAGTCTTTTTATGTTGGCTGGCATTTCTCCTGATATCACATGACAGTTTATAATGGAAGTGATAGCAGTAGCTACTTCATCTGCTCATCATTTAACTACCCAAACAAGCACTACGTCCAATGAATGAGACCTTTTAAGCAAATATTTAAGAAAGTTTTTTTTTAAACTCTTTTGAAGAAGAACCCAAAAAAATTAGGTCAATTAGCCCTCATCCGTCAATCTTTCTTTGACCCATTTGAGAGACCTCGCATTGGAGCAGACGCATACTCTATATCTTTTCCTGCCTATCTCATGCTTTAGATTATGAAAATAAAACTGCATCCTCGTGATCAATTTCGATTTCCATGATATCCATAACAAAGGGAGAAGAATTCTTTCAAAGCGTCACGCTTGACCTCATTCCTGGTTACCGTTAGTTGTTTAAAATCAATCAGAAACGAAAGTTTTATCACCGACATTCGTATCTTTGTTGAAAAATGTTCTTTTGTTTGCTGCATGGATGAGTCGACATGAAGCGATTCTGGAATTTGTAGTGAGTAATACCAACGAAGAAAGTTTTGAGGATTCACACGGCAATTTCGAAAATAGTCGAAATGAAAATCTGTCTCCCGTGGGCCTTAAAATATGAATCATGGATAACAAGCCCAAATGCTTATTCACACTTCCTTTTTTTTGCCTTTTTTACTCCTCTTCTTCTATCAGATATTATGCTTTCCTCAGGATGGGAAACCGACATTTTTTAGTTTCTTTCGTTTCAGTTTATAATGGAAGTGAAAGCGATATTTTTTAGTTTCTTTCGTTTTGACAAATTCACATACAGGAAGAGGTAGTGATAGATCCATCTTCTTTTTTCTAAAATTAAAATAAAAAGATTTTTGGCATGAAAACAAAACAAACTCGATCGAAACTTAGAGATAGGAAAAGTAAGAATGAACGAAAAATGGATAGGAAGGGCTGAAAGATGGGGAAGGAAAGTATGTTATATAAGCAGAAAGAGAGAAAGAAATCGACAAAGAGAAAGAGAGAGAGAGAGAGAGAGAGAGAGAGAGAGAGAGAGAGAGAGAGAGAGAGAGAGAGAGAGAGAGAGAGAGAGAGAGAGAACGATTAAATTAGGAATGAAAGACAAAGATTTCCATGTAAGCTTTCAAGATGAGTTTTTGAAAAGGTTCAAAAATTTGAAAAAAAAGGCTGTACACGGAAAGGTCACAGAAAACATACAAATAAAAAAGGAAAAGTGGGAAAAAACGGAGACCAAAAAAAAAAATGTAGAAATGTTAATAAAAGGCACTTTTTTTTAAAAACTCTGCGTATTGCAAAGCTCATGATGTTTGTTTTTGAGGACATATACACTGATTGTCGTGAGTGGCAAGCACCCAATCTGACAGTTGGACAAACTCCTTTAGAGTGTCCAAACCAAACACTGAACGTAGTAAAAGTGTGATTTCGTCCTTATTGATGTCTTGCATAAGATCTAGCTTACTTGGGCTTGTAAAATGCGCAAAACATGCTTGATGGACGTACTATATCAAAACTCTTTTAAAAGGACTTTCCAAAATATAAAGAAATCGTCTCTACTATCTTTTAAGCACCCACTCCCTTTACCCTTCATCGCTGTCGACTCTTTTCTGCTCTGTCTCGATTTCCCTCCATGGTGTCACCTTGATCAGAATCTAAATAAGGGCAGAAGGCATCGCACCCAGGGCTCTGGCGTGAGATCCCTGGTCTAAACTTGCCCTCACAGACGTGACAAAGTGGCTTAATTACCAGGACCCTGTGGCCCTCGAGTGTTACTCATGTTAATTAAGTCGGCTCCCGGGAAGTATAAAAAAGAGAGTCAAATTTAGATCTTGGTATGGTAGAAGAGGAAGGAAAAGTTGAAAGAAGTGTAAAAGAAGAAATTCGTCGGGAAATTTCAGTTTTAAAACATAGAGCAAAATTCGTGTTTGAAAGGAAGAAAAAAATAAAACCACACTGTCGTAGGAAACACAGCTTTCAGAAATCTTTATCTTTTTTTTTTAATCAGTTGCGTATATTACGCACACACTTTCCTTATTCTCTCTCTCTCTCTCTCTCTCTCTCTCTCTCTCTCTCTCTCTCTCTCTCTCTCTCTCTTCCTCTCTTTCTTGTGCGCTTTTCGTTCCTTTCGATCCCCCCTTTTCTTCTTTTTCTATAGCTTTAAATGCCACACAAACATTGTTTCACCCCTGGAGTATACTTCATGAGGGAATATACCCTTTCCTAGAAGAATGCAAAATATACGTGATGTAAAGATAATGTCAACCCAGTTACCAAAAGAGTTCCTTTTGATCTGGTCACGATTTCGGACTTTAACACGTTCAGGACAAATAAGACATCTGAGTTCACCACAGAATTAAGATTATTTTTTAGACAATAATAATGTATTTTCAGACTGTATACATGATGTTTTTCTTTTTTCAATGAAAAAGAAATTCAGAAAAATAACGACAAATCTTCAAATTAGTTTCGTTCACCAATCATAGTATAAAATATCATCCTCTCATTACATTACCATTTTCTTAAGAAACAGGACTGATGCACTGCTAGGGCAGAGCTTGGCAGTATTTATTGAAAAATACTAAGTCTATCTATTATGGAATTCTGGAGAGTAACAACAAGAGTTTTCTACATGTAATAATTTAATTAATATTCGTCTTGGCATTTAGACTTTCGAATATCTAGCTGATATGTTTAACATATCTACTTTTATGCAATCAATATATGAAGGGCTAAATTATCCGTGGGCAACTTTGAAAAATAAAACATAAAAAAACCCTTTATAAATACGGCTGGTATTGATTATCAATACTAATTTAGCTTTTATTCCACTGGTCAATACTACGTTTATAGTATTGAAGGATCTCTGTACCCGAAATTATGAAGCATTATACTTTCGTAGCTTAAAGTTTGCATCTGCATGGGATTAGCTAAATTTCATTATACTTTTGAAGGTTATTTTTTTTTACTTAAGTCATCGTACATGGGCATTCAATCTTATTTTTAAAATTACTCAAAGAGAGAGAGAGAGAGAGAGAGAGAGAGAGAGAGAGAGAGAGAGAGAGAGAGAGAGAGAGAGAGAGAGAGAGAGAGAGAGAGAGATTGAGTTTGAATTTGATTAATACCTAAATAAATAGATAAGTGATTGAACGATATATGCATAGACAAAAAGAGGGAGAGATAGATAGATAGATAGTTGTGTGCCAAATAACATGATAAAACAGTGCTCGACAATGAAGGAGCTTGGTATGTTTTGAAAAATTGTCCTACCTAGATAGATAGATAAATAAATAGGCAGAGAGATAGAGAGAGAGAGAGAGAGAGAGAGAGAGAGAGAGAGAGAGAGAGAGAGAGGGAGAGAGGGAGCCAGAGAGACAGAGAAAGAGACTGAGAGAGAGAGAGAGACAGACAGACAGACAGAGACAGACAGAGGCAGAGATATTAGAAACAGACTTATAGGGAAAGTCAGTCTTCCATATCACTTTTCCTAAAAATATTACCGACCACCTCATGAGCTTGACTGCCTTGTGCGAAAAGCAATGTTGCTCGCCCTTTTTTCCTTTTTTTGTCTTTAATGGAAAAGTACTACAACATGTCAGGCCCCCGAACTTAAAATGGATGGAGACACGGCCCTCAAGAAAAGAAGAGTAAAGAAACGTGTCTCTGATATACTAAAGGTATGCTCAATATGTACCCTTTGAAATTCAAATAAACACAATAGCTCTAACCCTATCTGACTTGTATGACAACGAAGTGACCTCGCCCGATCCCCTGGCATTTTCGTGGCACTGATGACTTGCGCTTATGGCAACGATTGTCCAAGAGTTTCAGATCTAGATTTATATCTTTCCACAGCAAAAAATTATTTCGACCCCTCAAATCAAGTAATAATATTATAGTTGTAGACAATCCAAAAAAATTAGTGAAGAGTTTTATTATTTTTTTTTGGAGAACAACTCATGTTTAACTTTCATTAGCTCCCCAGCTACTCTCTCGCTCTACTTATTCTTTAAAGCATCAAGAGTTTTATCTAAACAAAAAGGAAAATGGAGAATCGTGTTAAGAGTAACTGGGACTGGCTTCATAATAAAAAAAATGATAACACAGACCATGAACAACAGCATTCAATCTATATGTAGTAGATTATGACTGTTATTATTGCGACAATGCGCATATGTCAAATCGCATGGCAACATGAAATCAGAAACATGTCACTATTATCCGACAACACTAACAAACTCAACCAAGGTACAAACAAAAAAATAGCAATCATAAGAGAATAGAAAATGTTACTTATTTACAATTTTTTTTTAGTATAGAGCGTTTGAAATAAAACAATCAATGCGACGAATATTTCAACAAATGATTTGATATTGGTTGTGATGACTTTCTTAAATGTGGCTACTTGCAATTTATAAAAGGGTGATGAAGAAATGTTGCTGTAATTTAGATAACAATTCACATAAATGTTGGGGTCAAGGTTTCACATTCTCTCATAAAAACGGAAATGTCATTGCTTTATCTTGATATTAAAACAAAATTAAGTTTAAAAAAAAAAATCACATTCAAGAATTTGAAATAAGACTAGTTTTTCTCTTCCTTCTCAAGAAAAGATTTTTTTAATGGATCTCCGCGTCGCTCCAGGCTTATCATTTTTTAAGCATCCTTGGCGGAGGTCTCGAAGCCTGTCTGAATGATTATCATCTGGCATTGGCGATGGCACGAGAGGTTTTTTCACTCAGCATAAGAGGCGGAATCTGTAAACACATGGAACCTCAATCCGTTTACTTCCCTTCTCAAATTTTTGCGCTCTTTGGGGAGGAAAAGGCAAGGATTATACATCAACGGATCTCAAAGGTCATGGCATCGAGTTCCTTTGGAAACTTCAGTGAGTTGGGGAAAGTTCTGTAGATCTAAAACATAAAACAAACAGAAAGCTTATCGGCCTGCGAGAGAATGTGTATTCATTTTATAGCATTAGTTTAGCCATGTTTTGAGGAATCCATTTACGGGGACTTCTTTTTTTATAAAACAACTTTTTTGCGGTGTAACATTGCCTGAAAGATAAATTCGAAAAAAGTCTTCCCCACCCTCTCAAATTTATAATAATTGTACATATTTAAAAAAAAAAAAACACTCACAGTGATATAAATGGTTGAAGTTGTTTGAAAAAAAAAAAGAATCCGATAATTATAAATACACTACTTAGATAGACAAATTTTAGTAACAAGAAAAAGAAGAAAAAAGCAATATATGCTAAGAAATAATGCATGTCACATAGTGATGAATTACAGTTATTTTAAATTGAATTCTTGCATCGAGATCTTCATGATTTTGCAAAAAACTAGAAGACCAATACTGGTAACATATACAGTGAATAGAAAAAAAACCCCTTACAAATGAAGTGATAAATATCTCATTCATTACTTACAAATTTCTCTCCTGGTATGCAGTTCATTAATTCTGTTGGAACTCATGCAGTAAAAAGACAGAAAATATTAAATTATTGTCGATTAGTTGGTATTGGCCATAGATAGATTACTGCTAAACTATTTTTGATACTTAACAAGATGGAAAACGCTTCAGAGTAAAGATATCTTATCCATTCCAATTAGGTTACCCCAACACCTGGGAAGTTAATCTTATCACCCGTGTCGTGTTGATAAAAAAAGGAATGTTGATTAGGGCTAAAATGACCCGAACAGCCTTCTACATTGTCACTTGTTTACTGTTTAAGTTTTTTTTTCTATAAATATACTTGAGACAAGATAGGCATAACTTTAAAGTATATATAGTTATTTTTTTTAAATCTATGAGCATTTTTAAGTCGACATCAGGAAGATAAGCAAAAACCAAACAGAGAGAGGTCGATATATTATGAGAGCAAGAAAAGTTTAATACAGAAAAATTAAATCGAAAGCAGAGAAGAGAGAAGAGAAAAGAAAACGAAAAAGAGAGAGAGAAAGGGAGAGAGAGAGAGAGAGAGAGAGAGAGAGAGAGAGAGAGAGAGAGAGAGAGAGAGAGAGAGAGAGAGAGAGAGAGAGAAAATTAAATTAACCGGAGAAAATGAAAGTGATGCGAAGGGAGAGAGGGAATTATATTTTATTGCCTTAACCGATTCTCGGTCGAGATGGTCTCAGTAGATTTAGCTTCACTGTTTGAATGCTGTAGGTATAAGATGTGAAAAATTTATGGGTAGCTTATTTTTCAAATTTGAAGAAAAAATCTTTTATTCGACATGCATCTTAATTTTTAGAACTTATGTTTTATCTGGGCCACAAATTTTGACAATGAGACGAAATGTAGTTGTATTGGAAACAAATGGATCCAGAATCAAGTTTTAATTTGAGGAATGGCGTATGCACTCAGGAACCTAAACCATCCAAAAGCATTAATGCCACCACAAGTTGTTAGAAGTGCGTAAATTGATTCGGAAAACAATGTTATGTAATAGAGCACCTTTAGAGAGACTAAGACTTAAAGAATTAATAACTACTTCTAATTGTTTCTGATTAGTCTAGAAAGATCTAGCTGTGCTTATATTATAGAACTACCATTCCGGAAATAATGCCATCGCCCCGTTTTTTTTTCGACCCAAGTAATTTTTTTTTCTTTCCTCTTCTGTTTTCATGAAATTAACTTAAGCAACTAGCGAGGTAGAGGCCCTGAAGATTAAAGATATTGGCGCCCAGTTATAGCAAGATAAATCCCAAAGGAAGGTCGGCTGCTACCTCGACAGACAGAAATCGCTCTTTATAAAATAGTTGATTTATTTCTACTTTTAGAATGATTATTTTCATCATCTTTATATCTCAACTATTTTATTAATGCATTTTGTTTTACACATACACACACACACACACTCTCTCTCTCTTCTTCCTCGGCATCCCTGTCTCTCTTTCTATCCTACCCATTTTCCTTCGCCTCTCTCTCTTCTCCTCTTTCTCTTCCTGTCTCTGCCACACTCTCTCTTTATTTTTTCTCCATAAGTTTTCATTTCCGTCCATTTTTTTTTCAAAACCTTTTTTTTACTTCTCGTAGTCCACGAGATTAAACTGAAGCTACAGTTGTTATGAAATCATCGCGAGGAACTATTTCACAAACAAAACTGCCCACAAGTTCTAAAAGAAGGCGTGTACTCATTTTGCATTTGTCTATCAAAGGATTTTGCTGAAAACCTTGTTTAAACAAAGTAATGATATTTTTTAGATGAACTTTATAAACATTTAGTGACAGATTTGATAGTAAACATCGTCCGTCATTATTTCTGAAATCGCATTTCTCTAGAACAGACACATCATATCAATCTGCACCATAATGCTATTTAACGAAAACTTAATATTACCTTGTGAAAAAACTCTTTTCCAATTATCATAAGCATGAGAAGTCGCCCTTAGGATCATTTTATAGTATTATATATTTTCGGATCTGAACTTACGTATACAAGAGCATTGAAGTAGTGTCAGGTGGGAAGATTCCTCTGCAAAGATACGTTTACTTCAATAATAATGGGCGATAAAAACTTGGCATATTAAGTCTCTTTTACAGCCCAAAACCCTATCTAGAATACTCAGGCCTTGATGAACAATAGATTGAAAAATAAAAATAGATTTACGGAGTAAGAAGGTAAAAACACAAAATTGAAATAAAACCTTTTGACTTACAAAGACAGTAAACGTACGTGGGCAAGTTCTCTACAACTTTCTTATAAAAAGATTTGAAATCTGTGTTTTCCAGAATGAAAGAAGAGTAAGGAATTAAGCTCACCGCTTTTAATGTATTAGCTGTGCGGATAATATCCTGCGCTCAACAGCCAAACATCATTTGCCACAGCTTGCTCTACATATTTTTGTCTTAATTTTACGACCTCTCAATTACACACCTCCTGAACTTCAAGAAATCAAATGTCAGACACACCTAATAAATCCATTATAACGACCCGTTTCCGCTATTAGCAAACATTTCAATAGCTATCATAGCCTGGCTTGGCAAATTTGCCTCCTTTTTTATTGAATCAGGTTCTGTCTGGTTGTCAATCAAGCACCTCAGCTTCCTTCCCCAATGCCGAGTGGAGTTTTCCCTAATGCGTTTCTGCTTGTTTTGCAACACGTCCGAAACGGATTCGGGCAATTTTTCTCAATTTTCAGCTGGACCCAAACTTGTAGAGTAGAGCAAATAAAATCTTGTTGGCCAATCAATTATGCTGGCTTGGGCCTATAGCTGTCAATGCGTTTTCAAAATGTCACCCTGTCTGGACTTTTCCTTTTTGCTCATCCTCTGAAGCTCTGACCTTTTTTCCTTCTTGTAATCGTCTTACCATTATGCCTTGCCCTGTGCTAATTTTATCTTATCCCCTATTCGCAAGCAGAATAGAAAATGGGCTCTCTTCGCAAATAAGAAACTTTTATTTTGATACAAGTTTTCTCATGTACGAAATAGAGTTCACTTGAAATCTTGAAATTATTTTACGTGTTTTTTTCCTCAGTGATTGGGAATTTATTTTATTTCTCTTTAATGTGTTTGGTTCTCTTCTATTTTCGAAATTTGCCCTTTCGCGTACAACTCTCTTATCATCGTTCAGCTTAGGATAAATCGAAATATTAAAAACTAGACCAAATACGAAATTTGGCTCTGAGTGTATTGATTAACTACCATCATTGTAGACATATGAATAAATTTTTCATTTGCTTTTTCCTTTCAATGATACTTGATCTTATTGCTTATTTCTCTTTTGTTTTAATATCGCTGAAAGATCCTTGTGCGCCTTGTAACCTTTTTACAGACATCGCCTGACAGCCCATCACTATTTTTCCTCCTCATTATTCTACTCTAAATACCTTTCACACTTCAACCAAGCAAACAGTTTATGAAAATAACGATATCTTGAGAAGCTTCATATTAAAACACCGACGGTTTTGTTAAATGTAGTAACGGTGAGTTACTTGATTCTGTGCCCAGATGTACTGAGCAAGAGATGAAATGCTTGGACATATCATACACAAATCGTTTTACAAAGATGGTAGCATGGAAAGTAACCAGACAAGCGATTGAGACTATAAAGATCTAACCATTGTTAAAATCTATGATTCAGGTGATATGGACAGATAAGCAGATCAATAACACTTTCACAGAGTATGATACATGAGAGGAAACTGAAGAACCAGGCAGAAAAAGATATTTGAAGAAAACATAACGGAACGGACTGGTTTAAAGATGGATGAAGGCTGACAATAGAGAAAGGTAGAAAAAAAAGTTATCCAAAAGTTAACAAAAAACATGTGGATCAATGGGAAAAAGTGAAGATTATATAAGAAGTAACACACATATAAGGATGCTTTTTTATCTCTCGGATCTGTAGATACTATGGAGCTGTACTCTAAATGTTGTGCTTTTGATTCTCACAATGGGTAAAAGAAGTGAGAAAAAATACCAAGACAGTTATTTCAATTAATATCAACGTTGCATATCAACATTTTAAAGAACATTAATGAGCTCATGCATTGAAACTCTCAAGGTGTCGCAAACATGCAGTTTGTACCGGTGGCTTTAGGGCAGGGCGTCCACCATGAACTTTGCTACACAATCAACTCGGGTTTGACGCCTAAACCGCATAGTTCTTCCATGTACAATAACGTTCGATGCGGCTTGAATCCATGTTCCAATGAGACAGCTAGGAACTTGCGGTAGGATTCTCCACAGTTAGGTCCAATAAGCCGAGGAAAGTATCAGACCCAACCTTTCAGAACTGCTGGAGTGCCTTTTCACTGGGAACAAACATTTGATAGGGGCGACGTGATAAGCTGAGACTTTAAATAGTTGAATAGTATACGTGATTAAAAATGATTGTAAAATGCTGGCCTGACACTTTAATAGTTTATCTTATTCATGGAAGCACAAAAAAATTGTAAAGTCTTGAAGCGTATGATTCGCATTAGTTTCGCTTTCATTATTTGAAATTTCCTCTCCTTCCCGACTATCTATCTTAATACCCTCTGAACAGTTTCTTGTCTCCTTTGCCTTCCAATCCCTTTTTCCCCAGGGCTATCTCAACAGTACTGCTGCGTTCATTCAATAGAAATAGGACTTTCTATCAAAAGGGAAACAATTTAGGAGGCAAGATGGATTATCTTTCTTTCATTCCTCCTACGGAGTCTGCGTTCCGCGTTCAACATTTCTATTTTTTTTTTAGTTGTGTTGCTATTGGCTTTAGTGCCATCGAAATAAGTGAATGTATCTTTCTAGAGCTTAACCAATTCATTTTAATGTCCTCTTTACCAAACAGCGCTGAAGAGCCATTATGGATGTAAATATTAGAGAAACCCCTGCCGAATGTTAATTCTCATTAATACAGAATAGTGTCACTAGTCTGAATGATGAAGTATAAAATATATTTTTCTGAAACATCTAAATCCCAATGGAGGAGACATATAAAAATATTATTTTAAACTCTCATGCACATAATACACAGAACTCTTACATTTTGGACTTTCTTGTCCTTATCCATCCAAGACAGCTGATCAAAATTCCAATGGGCTGCCCATTCTCAGTGGCATTGCACGAGTCTTAGAGACAGTGAACCCTTCACCATTTCCTTCCAATCCAGCTCTTCTTTGTCCCTGGAGGCACGGGCTCTAATATTGGAGATTATTAGCCGCATGCAGTTCCGTATTGAGCTAAAGTAATTTGCACGGATGGGTAGGTTAATGCCGCTGCAGCGATTTGTATCTATGCCCAGAGCTGTCATTATCGTCAGTCTGTGCGGCACCATGCGGTGAATATTGCACGCCCGGCGCCCTTGACAGTAGAATAACGATGGTGTCCCTCGGGTGTTTGTCTTCAGTGCTCGCCCGTACTGGTCCAAAATGGTCAGAATGCTATAATCGATAATTTAGAATAATAATGCGCAAAGTATCTCAAAGCAAATATTCCCTATTGAGATGAAGACATGTTACTTTGAAGTATGTTTATGCTGTATTGATTATTCTTCATCGGCAATTTCAAGATGTGGGCAATGATGAAAAACAAATTTTAGAAAGTAAAAATCAAGCACACACTTCATTAGGTACTGTGTTCCTTATTTTTAAATACAGTTCATTCTTTCCATAAAGATAGTTTGTAAAATTCTTAAAAATATTTTGCTCTTGGTTCTTGTTTAAGATATATCGGCAAAAGGTTTGACATACACCGCAAGTCGATTATTTAATTCTATTCAAATCTTAAAGATTTATTTATAGAGATGCTTCCTTGCACACGAGAAAAGCTTTCAAGATCCTTTGTAAAGGGTGCGAACAAAATTCATCATAGATCAGTTTGATTATATCACTCCAAGCTCCTCACTTTCTGAACCTCCATCAGGAAAAGCCAAACCTATCAAAAGGGCTGTATACATCAACATGAGCGTAGTTCACATTGCCAAAAAAAATTCAGAACTGTTTCCACGCAAATTTTACTTTTATTCGCTTTCATTCCCACCTCAAATTTATCTTATACATGTAAAGGTTAAAAAGGTAAATAAAAATTGTATATGTAATATATAAAAATAATAATAAATAAGAGGAAAAAGAATCTTTTATGCCTTCCTAGTTCTGCAAGAGTTCTAATATTAGTAAGTATGAGTAAGTTAATTACCTGAACAGTTTCAGAATTAAAATTTTCGCTAAAGAGGTGCCTATCTTGGAGAAAGATTGTATCACAAAAAATATTTTGGTAGAGCTTGCTCATGTGCGAGAATATCCTACATGTTTATTTTTAATTAGTTATTTTCGCAGTTTGAATGTTAATTTTACAGACAATTTTTTGTTTGTGTCTGAACCGGTATCTTTTTTCAAAACAATTTGCCTTTCTAGGAAAAGCAAAAAAAAAAAAAAACAAAACAAAACAAAAAAAAACCCATATACTTCAGGTACTATGCATTTGTTCTATTTCAGCCTTAGAGACAACAACTAAGTGCAATATCGTTGTAACTTCTACAAGCCTTAGGAACAGGGCTGATCATATGAGATCTGAACGTGTGCGAGCCAGAATTCTAACGCACAACCTCTATATTGTTAGAGCAGGCTTCTACCGACTCAGCTTCGCTGAAAAAAGATTAGACATTTACAGCAGAATTTCTCATGTTATTTATACAAATTATTATCAATATTTAGCAACCATTCTCGTTCAAAATTAGCACACAAAATTGTGCTTCTTATAATAGAAAAGATCACAGACATAAAGCTGAGTATTATTTTCATTTTATACTTTGATTTTATTTAAGTAAAATTCTTTAAAGCATTAACTTGTTCTAACTTCAAATTAAGCTGTTGACTCAATAAAAATTTCTCAACTTGTGTTATTTTATAATCTTCAAAGAAGCCTCAGCCCAACACCTGCTCATCTAAGCTCTTTATCAGAACACTCTCACACTGGCTCACCTTCATCAAATGGAACAGATTAATACAAAGATGCTCCGTTCTAAGTGGTTTTTAACGTTACATGCCAGTTTGGATTTCCTACAGCATGTGCGTCACCTGTGGCAATGCTAAAGAAAAAAGATTGAAAATAATGATCGGAACTAAGCTGTAAAATGATTCTTCTATTAACAGCTATATCATGCAAATAAAGAGCTAAACAGAAAGCATGAAAAAATGAACAAAAGGAGGAAGAAGAAAAATAAGAGAGGGAAAAGAAGAAGAAGAAGAAGAAGAAGAAGAAGAAGAAGAAGAAGAAGAAGAAGAAGAAGAAGAAGAAGAAGAAGAAGAAGAAGAAGAAGAAGAAGAAGAAGAAGAAGAAGAAGAAGAAGAATAAGAAGAAGAAGAAGAAGAAGAAGAAGAAGAAGAAGAAGAAGAAGAAGAAGAAGAAGAAGAAGAAGAAGAAGAAGAAGAAGAAGAAGAAGAAGAAGAAGAAGAAGAAGAAGAAGAAGAAGAAGAAGAAGAAGAAGAAGAAGAAGAAGAAGAAGAAGAAGAAGAAGAAGAAGAAGAAGAAGAAGAAGAAGAAGAAGAAGAAGAAGAAGAAGAAGAAGAAGAAGAAGAAGAAGAAGAAGAAGAAGAATCAATACAAATTAAGGCCAGGTTTATGTACGCAACCCATTTAAACCTTTCTCCAGTCTGGCGCGGTATTCTTGGCTCTGTGGCATGGAGATCGAAGGAGAGGATCACTTTAATCCTCAGGGATTTGTCGTAGTCATGGCGTAGTGACGTTCAGATTAGTCCTATTTTTGTCCAGGGTGGATGTGGGAAGAATAATAGTAAAAGCTTTTGCCTTGAGTCATTGAGGGTTAAGTGATCATACTTTTTGATTAAGGTTTGTGCTAGCAAGGCTCTTACCCCTCTCCTCATGTGTGTTTATGTTAAACGCTGTCTCTTCAATTTCTCTGCTAGGATGAATGTTTTGTAACCACCCCCCCACCCCCCTTGTATAACTTTACTGTAGGAATATCAGTTTCCTTTACTTGGATATTCATCTTATTCATGATTAGTGTCATAAAACAGAATTTAAAGAAAATTTGGGTTTCCAACTTCATGCAATATTACAATTATCCTAGGTCTCAAAGCGTTCTATCGTTTGCCAAGTTCATAACAATACCCAACCAATTAAAAAAAATCAACAAATTATTGAACGCTTTTTACAAGTTTGCCTTTCTAATATTTTGCGTGAGCCAAGAGTCTCATGTCACACTTGTCTATATGTGGAGTGTTATTTTGGTCGTTCCCTAGCACCCTTTCTGCAAGTTTCTGTATTCAGAGCCTGAGGATTATGCAAGATGTTTTCTTTTACCAAAGAATAATCTTTTATTTGTCTTACCATTGCTCTATCTTGTTGACTTGTTTATAAAAATTTTAAACTCATACCATTCCTGTAAAGCAGATGAGATCCTGGAAATCTAATAGAATTGTTTTGCAGAAAACATTTTCTTACCTCCTGTTTACGCTTTTCTTGCAATAAAAAAAGACTTAATTCGGTACGGCATGACTGTATTTATTCCCAAACTGACTTCATTTCTGCGTCCATTTAAAGGTTTATTTGATCCACTTAGATAGTTCGTGTGAGATATCTGTTGTATTAGATTTATGATACCTCTGATCCGCCCACAACTTGAACCTTAATTTGCGTGTATACTTGAATTTCTTTGGGCCCAAAAAGGCTCTATCCGTGATCGACGCCGTCTAGCCATTCTATATTAAGTTTATTTAAACCTGGTACATGGCGATTCTGAAAAAAAAACAACTCATAGTTCCTGTGTTTGTTTAAACCCTGGACATTTCACCAATGCATATATGCCTGGCCTTTGCTGCCTGGCCTATGTCCAACAAGATCCAAAATTAAATATATTCCACATCACGTGAAAGCCATCAGGTTAACTTAGAGAGACCGGTCACAAGACAATATTTTGTCTGTTACACAGACGCTTTAATCAAAGAAAACCTCGCTTAGATCTTCTCATTGAAAGAGTTCATTCGCAAAATGGACGCTCTTTCAAAATAAAGCAGTATGCAATGATTTCTTTAGAACTTGTGAGCAATAGGCGTTGATCTCTGGCGCTTGAGTGCTGACTTGATGGTAGAACATTACTTTGCTTTTCCTGAAGTAAAGTGTACTCAGGAAGAGATGTAAGGGCTCATTAGGGACTGCTGGACTAATGTATACGTGAAGAAACATTATGTGTAGTTAGGCTCGAACATTATAGCTTTGAGCCATGTCCACTGAATACTTATATTGGCTCTTATGTAAAGAAGAGAAGCGGAACGTTGTCCTCTGTTTTAGAATTAAGAGGAGAGGAGAGGGTGTCATTAATTGACCATAGAAAAAGTTCTAAAAAAGATAAAAGATAGATTAAAAGATAGGTATATAGAAAGATCGGTCGATCGTGAAATAGGCATTATTAAGAGAGATGAAAAGAGCGATTTATGTAGAGAAAAGGTAGAGAGAGAGAGAGAAAGAGAGAGAGAGAGAGAGAGAGAGAGAGAGAGAGAGAGAGAGAGAGAGACAGACAGACAGACAGACAGACAGAGAGACAGAGAGAGAGACAATGAGAGACATGGAGACAAACAGACAAACAGACAGATAGGCAGACATTTAGTCAACGGAACAAATGGAATACCAGAAGAGAAAATGGCAGAAAACAGAACAACTGTGACTATGATCAAGGCGACACAGTTCATAAAACTCAAATTTAGAGAGCCTCCAAGCATTATTTGAAAGGAAAAAAGAGAAATAGTCTGCGGCTTTCGATTGAAGATTAAAGAAGATTTTTGGAACTCTAATCTAAATTAGTATAAACGCGTTACAGTAGGAAATAATGACTTAAAATTGCCTTAGGCTTTCCAATTGTTTTCTTTTTATATGAGCAAATTTTAAAACATCACCCAAAAATTGAACAATGCAAAAATGTATATAGTAAGCTTAAAATTACAGTGCAGATTATTAAACCACTAACGACGCTTTTGTAAATAGTCTATTGCCATTACGTTTTATGATTTATTTAACATTTGCCCATGAAATAGGATTATTTTGTGCCCTTATCTCGACTTAAAGAACCATACGATTTATATTTTTTGACTTAGTACACTCAAATGACTAATACATTGGCGATTCTTACAGTGCGATAGAATTATGAACTCCAAGGTAGCATATTTGATTAGTTCTAAGACACCATAAACATAATTTTCAAGAGGGTACTTTTTGAACAGCTAAAATCTGGCTAGAGCAGTTAAATCATTCATAACATGCGCGGCCCGTGTGATGGTGCCCTTTTTGCTTACAAATTTTTGTGTTTGAGCTTATTCAATTAACTTTCAAAGGCCCTTTGTTTATAAAACCTGGAGTAATTTCAGCTCATGATCATCAAAATTCTCACAATTCTTTTTTTCTCCGACAGGCACGCCACAGTATAATTTTAAGGGAAGAGCGAAGTTAGCTTTGCCTATAGTTTGTGATAACAGTCAGAGCAGAATTGGTAGCTTGAGCATTACGAGACGATGTTGAAAGAAATTTAAAAAAAAATGATATCACTGGTTATAATAAAATTATTCGAGAGCGCTTATAAAAAATTCTCTAATACTCAAAATTCTGGTCGTGTTTTTCTTTCTTTTAGGTCTCCACTTTTTCACAGCTTTGGCAAATGATTTGGTCTACAGAGACAAGTCTTAGTGTACGAAGGAGCCACAAGGCACTACAGTGCACTGGCACCTTCATCAAATGAACAAAATTTAACGCCAAGGCAAACACTAAATTTAAGTGGCGCTTGGAGAAAGTAAATTTAAAATTATTGGCAGAATAAGAATGAACTAAAAAGAAGAAGCAGAAGCATCTTTAATTGGAAATCTTGATAACGCAGTAATTAACAAAAAAACAAACAAACAGCATTTTCTAGAAAATCTCGAAGAGTAAAAATGATATTGCTCGTCCTGAGGGAGGTTGCACAAGAGATGATGACACGAAGAAAACACTGCCACAGCTTAACAGCTGCAAAGATTTACGACTCTTATGACATGAGTTATCTGTCGAGAAAATAAAGACAGTTTGACGAACACAACGTAGAAAATTAATTTTGGAATGTATAGTCAATTATGCTGTCGAGTAAAAAGCTGCTGAAACAATTACAGAGGAGTTACGGAAGATAATTCTGATTTACTCGGTTACTTCTGAGATTGACTGAGACTCATGACGCACAGAGCATACTAAAACGCCGACGGCAGCCAAGTAATCTTTGGCTAAGGTGTATAAGGAAAAAATAATTTCTTTCCCTTGCCAAAGGATTAAGCTGTAAAAGATGAGGAACAATGATTAAACTTATTTTAAGAACTCAAGATATTTATTGTAAATATCACGTTTTTTTTATTTGCTAAAGCTTTGACTAATTAATCATGCAGCTTCATACGTAACGTTTGGTATTAAAATGTCATCATTAATCTTATAATGCACAAGTTTCTTGTTCTTCTGAAAACATATTTTTGTTAGTAAGCATCTTAGATATCGCGTTACTTTTGAGTACCGAAAAGTGTTTTAAAATCGGTGTCACAGCCTCCTTAAAAGAAATCAAAATTAGATTTAATATGTGCGCTTTGAATGAAATTTAAAAAATTATGCTGTCAGTTATTATAGCATGTCTCATAATCGATTGAAGCTAACAAGCGCTCGAACATAATCTATAACTTACTGAAATCTTTAAATTTTTTCTATCTTCTTATCACATGAATACTAGAGCTAGTCGTTGGAAAGAGAAAAACTTCAAAGACAAAAAAATCAAACAAATTAAAACAAAGCAGTAGGGACTATAAGGCACATGAAAAAGTCTGTTAGATGTGGTTGAACGAAGCTCGCTCTGAATATTTTATAAGATGGCATCTTATCAAACACTAATAACTGACAAACCGCCCATATTACTCTCTCGACCCAGAACCACCCTGCCTTTCATCCTACAATAAATCATAAAGAAAATTTCTTTGTTGATCGAAAATTTGTTTTTCATGGACCTTTGAGACACTCTTTTGTTACTTTAATTGTATCACCAAAAACAACACACAACCACTTAACATGAAAAAAAAAAGCCTTCTTTAAACATTTTGTAAAAAAAAATCCCACAAGGTTTTATCAATAAAGAACAAAGTGGCTTGTTTTAACAACACAACACGTAGAGAATCTTTCAAATATTGATACTCAAAATTTATGGTAAAATCTAAAAAATCCACTGCAGCTGCTCGACAGGAATGCAAAGGAATAACTAGGAGAGCTAACCGTAGGCGTTCTTTGAGCACAGCTTTTTCTTTTTGCTTTTTTTTTAAAACAGGTAAAACTCTTACTTATTTGAAAGGGCACAAAAAAACCTCGTGAAATCTCAAAACTGTTGGTTTAAGAACTTGTGAAGAGAACTTTTTCCCGAGCTAAAAATTTCACCTAGATCTCTTACGGAAAATGAGAAGGGACAGTAGGTATAGAAAGGTGTACAAGTATTTGATGTTGAATCAGGGCTTTGGTGTCATCAGTGGTGCAATGAATTAGTGTAGTGACAGTCGCTTTCATTTTATAAAGACAATAATTCATTGAGTGATCTTGAACATTTGTCCAGATGTTTTATTTTCCTTAAATTTTAAGGCTTTAACAAAAAGAAAGCTGACATTGACAACGTAAGTAGTGGCAACAAAAAGAGATACAACAACATCATCACTTGGAGAAGAAAGAATATTCGAATGAAAGCTGTGCTCATACGCCCACCCGCCTCACACATCAAATTGTTCAAAAAAAAAAAAAAAAAAAAAAAGAAAGAAAGAAAGAAAGGAAAAGAAGAACGGACCCTTATAAATCGGAGCATATTGCCCTAAAAACAGGATGTATTAGTTGTTCCTATACAAACATCAAATAACTCAATTTCTCGTTTTGACAGGTTATTTTAGCATACATGTAAGGTGAAAAAGAAAACCCACGTGAGAGAAAAAGAATTATTTCTAGCAATTCTTTTCCATAATATTCACAATTCCATAAAAACACTTTTTAAATTCTAGATTGTATCTAAGAGGGCTGATAATGTTGTTTCCAAAACAGAGACTGGGAGAGTGTCAAAACATCCATCATGAACTTCCAATACAAAATCTTAGCATTCAAACTTAACATGAACGAAAAAGAAAAAAAGCGTGTAGAGAGGAATCGATGCAGAAGCCAGGAGTGCTGAAAGACTTATTCAAACGAATTGTGAAATGTTCACTTCATTCTTTAACTTGATGTTTTTAACTTGCAGAGGCTGAAGGTAATGTATTTTCTTGTTGCGATTGTATAGAAGTTCTGCGCAGTTACTTGTAATCAATTCTTAAAAGTTACCCAATACTGAGTAGTTGGTACTGTCTTTCACGAAGTGTCAAAAAGTGTTCACGATGATGGTGTAGAGCGCTTTATCCTTTTGTGTTTTCAGTATTCCCAGATACAATGATATTGACATATTTTAATATTACCGTGACCAATAAGTAACTGCTAGTTTACTCAGGCTTTGTGTTAAAATCATGGCTTAATAAAACATTATGATGAGTTTAACTATGACGAGGTATCTCCCAAACTCGATTTCATTATATCGAAGATGAAAAAATATATCTAGAGTGCAACGGTTTTTGATGTTTCAATCTGCCGTGAGCTGTATTGTGGCCTTTTATCTTGCACCAGCAATCGCAAATGTTTATATATGATTTCCTTGTGGAGTTTGCAGGAAAAAAAATTTTCCGAAATTGAAAGTTATAGATTTTTTTTTATAATTTTGATAAAATTGGAGGTGTTTATTAATTCAAAGACGAAATGAATGTTCCAATCTGTGGAAGAAGTTTTGGCCTCCATTTCATCTCTATAAATTTTGAAGCGAGCATAAGAGTGCGATATTTCAACCATCAAATTATTATTGTTTTCACAAGCTTGACTTCATCTTAAAATAAATCTATTTGTTTATGTAAACTAGAAAGAAAAAAAAATATTGTGAAAACCTTATCACTAGAATAAAAACGGAAGGAATATGAAATATAATGTCATAGGCAAAAATTCATTTAATTTTATCGACCACTTCTTTGACATAAAACCTTGAGTCCAAGATATATGGATTTCCTTTAATATTATCTGTTCCCTTTTTTGTGGAGAACATAAATCTTATCTCAACTTTTTTGTCCGGGAACATTTCCAAATGCTGATTCAAAAAATTCAAGCAATATCAATGCGCTATCTTGTTACTCTTTTTTCCGATTTTCCTTTCTCCAGGGAACTTACATGCTTGAAGAAAATTTTCCATCCTAAATTTTAAGAATATAATAAGGAAAATAAGAACCAATAATGAAATGAAAGTTCAAAATTATTTATGAATTTTTTTATAAATACATACTTTTTCTGCTTTGAAGAACTCAAATCGTTCAAAAGCCGTACGTTAATCTGGAAAAGATAACAATGAACACCGTAAAAAAAACCAAAAAACAAAAGCAAAACTACAACAATCTAGAGTAAGTTGATACCTTTAGCTATTTTGTTCCAAATTTAGTGATTTGTTTTTAAATCTTTAATCTTATCAGCTTCGGTGCTTAAGAAGGTAAACACTCGGTATTATATATTGTAAGCCTATTTGATGGGTAATTATATAGGGCGTTACTCATTGTTTTCTAGACGTCAATATTTTTCTGAGTGTATAAACCTTTATGAATTGAAATTCTTAAGGATGCTTTACTTTATTTTGATATGATTAAATAAAAACCATGTTTTATCATTGAGTTAACAAATCGAAAGGTTAGAAGCTGTGAGTAAAAGCACTGGCCATGATGGCAGCTAATAAGGCCTCGTTAACCAGCGAGCTGTCAGCGTAGTGTCCTGAGCAGCCGTGGTGAGTAAATTTGTTTCACAATGTCATCGCCCTCGAGTTCGATCTGTTCCCTGTATGAAATAGCATCTCGCCAAAGCCAATGAACTTTTGATTCAAAAAGCAATATAAAAACAAGAATAAAATGCTAGTTAATATCATAATTCATTAGGGAGCCTGTTTCCTGGATCTAGATAATCATCACATCGTGTGGAGCGTGTCTCATTCAACAACTGGAGGAGTTTTGACAGATCCAGCAGAGTTGACGCTGACCAGTTGTTGTTTCGCTTTACTGATTTATCTGGATCAGGGTTTCGCCTTTGTTATTACTACGAACTCACCATTCAAAATTCGGCGAACTTTTTTTTTATATACAATACATAATATTGTTTGACCTGGCTGTTTTTCTTCTTGACTAACCCCTCATTGTCTGAAGTCAATGAGATGTTTAGAAATACGTGATCACAACAAGGTTATAAACACACGAGTCTACGTTAAGGTGGAAAAATTCACAGTCAATCACAGTGTAATCCAACAGTTTTGAAAATAATATCGGCTACTTTACCATGCTCCTAATATAATACATAATATATATCTAAAGGAAAGACGTCTTTTCTCATTTGATATAAATCTGTCGATAAGGCGTTCGACTCAAACTTAGAAGGCGCAAGGTCCAACTCGTGACGAGGTCCTGTAGTGATACGGTCACATCCAATCTAGCCATACACATCTTTAATTTGACAGAAAGCTACCTAATCGTATTAGATCCTCAATAAACACGAGAATGTAGAAGGGACCAAAGGACTAGGAAAAAAAACCTTTTTATAATAAAGATGAATTCGTATCAGGAATTTAAAATTTCTATGCCATCGATTTGGTGAAGCAACCGAAAGCCAGATCTACCGATACCAAAGTTCTTTGTCAGCTACTTGCAAGCTAAAACTGACGATTCTTTGAATCCGAAAGTTTTAAGCAGAATGACTGAGTCAAAACAAATAAAGGATCACTTCTGATAATATTCAGCATAAGTGAATGTTTTGAATTGGTTTAAACTCTCTAATTTGATTGGCTAGCATAAGAAGTCCTCAACTCGTCCTTTCATGATCCTACCCCTGAAGGGTTCGATCTCAATCAGTCACGCGCGCAATTATTGCCCCGGAAAAGCAACCCAATTTTATTTTCCTTATCCACCTGCAATACGGGTTCATGTTGTTAGTAATACACGATATTGTGAATGAAATGCTAGTAATCAGCGCCTAACATCGACAGGAAATATATGTTATGGTGTGGTGAAGGACTTTCCAGGAATTGTATAAAGTGTTGTAAATGACAAAAGATAATTGCCTCTTACAATCTTCTTAAACCTTGATATCAAGGTTTTTGACTTATAAATATTCATTTGAATAACTAAAATAATATCAGTCTATTTTTAGGAAAGCCCTTTCCATGTTCAAATCAACTCTCACTGTGTGCTTCTTTCTTCAGTTCTTGATAGAAAAAAATACTTACTCCTTACCACAAGAGAGGCTTTCCCTCATTGCGTGGTAGAGAATAGAAGATAAAATAACATTAAGACAAAATCTTCCTGGTTTTGCCCTTTTCTTCCCCTTTTGTTTTCTATCAACACGTCTATGTTTCCCTATGAGATTCTCCGGCAAACTTTTCAAAGAACAATAACAACAACAACAACAACAAAAAACTCCATGAAAAATGTTTTGAAACTTTCCTATGTAAATCCTCCAAGTTTATATTGTTTCAAAAACATTTATGAATTTCATCTTTGAAAAAATATTATGGTTTAGTTCTGTTCATTTAGTTGGAAAGCTGAATGGTAAAACTAAATCCTAAAATCAAAATATCCTTTAGAAGAGAAAATTTTGTTCGTATTGACTTTACTTTTCATTCAATATTTATTTTTTGCGCTATCACTTCTTTTCTCCTATTCTTTTTTGCTCCAATTTCCTCTCTCTCTCTCTCTCTCTCTCTCTCTCTCTCTCTCTCTCTCTCTCTCTCTCTCTCTCTCTCTCTCTCTCTCTCCTTTTAAGTTTACCTTTCTATATAAGTATACATCTACCTACTTACCTATCCATCTATCTATCAATAAATCAATCTATCTATGTGTCAATTAAAAACCCCCATATAAAACAATGTATTTTCTACATGATAGGGACCCTATTTAAATGAAACGTAAACACCTACTCTATCTCTCTATCTCTCTCTGCCTCTTGTATATCTTTCTCTCTCCACATCTCTGTGTCTTCCTCTATCCTTCTGTAAATGTGTTTATATAAGACATATGTCTTTGAATTATCCACATTTCCTATCCATTTACCAAACTATTATCTGAGCGAGCTGTGAATTGCTCACCCCACATGAGAGCATCTGCTCAACGTCCACAGAGAAGAGTTGGATTCAAAATCAGACGCAAGCTGCATCCTTTTGGTGTAGAAGGAAGCTTATAGGCTTGGCTCTTCCCTCACCAAAGATAGATTCACCAATACCGTTCATTTCTCGAGACAAGGTTAAGAAAATCCGACTGTCAGATCTAGAGTTCTTACCTTAAACAGCGATCAGTTGCCTAGTGAGTGACTAGCAAAATAATTCTAGGGCCTAGAATTTTTTTTATCCATCTAAGCCCATTTTATCCCGTCGCTGTGAAAGTTCTCCTTGACAGTGGTTAAATTAAAAAAAACAAAAAAAAACAAGTTCTTTACAATAGTTATACGTATAATTTCAACAAAGAGTAGTAACTATCAGAATTCACAGGACGCTGGAGCAGACCGATGTTCGGTGACAAAATTTCAATTTCCAACAAATAAATACGGGGAATATTACAACTCGTATAATTATGATATCATCAACTTACATGACCTTCAAAAAAGACAAGCAAGTTTATTGTAACGATTACAGGTGCTAGAGGCTAATTGACACTAAAACAACATTCCGGGGAGCGCTGGACACCTTTGGCATGAACAGGCGCTTAGTTGTTTCAAGGACTCATCCATGATGGGGTTATCGCGTGCCTATATCTTTGATTGGTTTAAACCACCAGCATCTAGATTCATGTTTCCGGCGAGGTTCCCTTACAGTGAAACATAATTATACCACTTGCGATGTGGTCCTACGGCAGAGACTGTGCTCTCGAATCTGGAGGTCCGGATCTCAAAAGTTTATCTTTACAAGATGCAATGATGAACCATCGTCTTTACACATTTCCTCTTATCTCACATGTTTTATGAGAATACCTACCTACAGGCAGTGAAAAATCTTGTCAAGATGCAGGAGTGACGCGCTGCTTTTAATAGCCAATCCACTGTGAGTTAAGAAAGGTATCTTAGTTGGTTATGGTTTGGCAAACTTTTGTTCAGTGATATGGGCATATTGTTGAAAAAGGCTTTATAAAAGGTCTTATCTGTTTTATATTTTTCACCGGCAAGTTTGATAACAAGACTTTGAGTACAAAAAGAATAAAGACAAGGGTAGAAAAAGTAAGAGAGAGAGATAGAGGGAGAGAGAGATAGAGAGAGAGAGGGAGAGAGAGAGAGAGAGAGAGAGAGAGAGAGAGAGAAAGAGAGAGAGAGGCGTTGGGGGGGGGGGGGAGGGGGGAGAGAGAGAGACGAAGAGAGAACGGAAAAGACTCGTGAATCACATCTGAATCATTCAAAGAGAAGAAGGGAAAAATGCTGAGTTTGTTTCTACATTTTTAAACTATACAGGAAATCTACCACATATCCTTGAACTTTCGATTTGATTATTATACTGCGGCATGTAACTCTATTTATGTTAGTATCGCGCAGATATAAACAACAAGCTTCAGCAATTTATGCTACCGCTAGTTGATCTTATCTGGACATTCATCTTCTATATCCTTTAACCCTTTACAGTCATTATATACAAAAAGATGAACTAAAGATTTTCTATCTAGTATTATGCGCCACTGATCGTTGCTGTATATACTTCAGGTAAAAAAGTTTTCATAGAAGAATGTCTGCAACACTTATGTATCATTCAGAGATTTATCATGGACTTAAGTAGATAGAGGTTGAGGAACTTAAGGATAATTTTTATACACATAAATCAAAACTATGAACCATGATCAGAATGAGACGCCGAATTGAGGTGTCTTATTAAGCATGTTGCAGAGCTTATAATATAGTCTGTTTTACTTCTCGTGAGTTTCCTTAGGAACCTTACAATGGAAGATGTGAAATAAAAAAGGTACTGTGATTGATTTGTAGGTTCAACTTCGAAAAATCCTTATATCTCATTCACTTGATATTAATAACAATGTGGAAAGTTATTTTAAACTTTGCACAAAAAGCGACTAAAATGTACAACCTGAAGTATAATCACTAAACTCCACACAGGACGGAATTCTTGTTATAATTATGGTTTACACTTTGCATGACAATAATGGCGAGTTGCCTTGTATTTCTGTCTTATATAGATTCTTTTCTCTACGAAATTCAAAGACAAAGCGTCCGACTTTTGTAGTTAATGGGAAATTCAACAAATGCACCAGACCACCAATACAGACATTTCTATGTTTTATTTTTTTTCCCAAGGCATTCTGTAAAATGTGAAGCCCACGCACTTAACAGCAGCAGCAAAGTGATTCGAATCGCGAATCAAAACAAACTTTTTTATTTACCTCCAAGACAACTGCATAGCTTCGGGGCCACCCTATATGGATCTTTTGTATTAAAAACAAATAAGTGGTATAAAGTTAAAAAACCCCACAATAAATCTGAAAACTTAGGGAGTAAGCTAAGTATACATCAATTTTCATGCTTTTTTAAACTGGCACGTTACAAGCAAACAATTTATCGCTAAGGTATGTTTTGCTGTTTTTCCTACGTTACTGTTAAATCCATATGAAAGCGGATGTAGAGCGTGCCCAAACAGCTGGTTTTTATTTAGCGTGTAAAGCCTTATGGGTAAAAAATCGTTCTATCTCTAAACACTTAAGCAATTTTTAAGACTCTGTCCTCCAACAAAATAAATCATGTTCTTTACGCATCTTCTTTTCGGTATAGAGGTTAAAGATTTGTCCAGCTTGGTCTTTGCGTATAATCGCAGAATGTAAGTTAAAATTTTATTATTCTGTTTGTCTCATTACTTTCGCAACTCTGGCTGTCTCCTCCCATTTCATGAAATCTATAGCAATCTATGATGAAAATTCTAAACTTTGAGCTGTGATCTTGCAGTTAGTGCAAGTCAAGCATTACGGAACTTTACTTGTTTGTATTTGTCTAGGATCTTGATGAACTCACATCTAGCGTCCAAAAACTGAACAAATTCCATTTTTATTTAGGTGTCTCAAACGATTATACTTTACGCTTACCTTGGATCTGAGACTTCATGGCTTGAGAGAGCTGCTGTTGGGCTCTTGATTCCATTACCTGCGCGGCAATGATGGTAAAAACATACTGACAAGGTGCGTCTATTCTACAGATTAAATGACGGTCAGTATGTGAAGTACGAACCCAGATGTCGGAACAGTGGTAAAGAGATACTCAACCTGGGTCACAGACAATATTTGTTCTGTAGTTTGTGTCCAGACCTGCCGTTCCATACAATGAACCTGTCGACAGATCTACGAGGCGGCGCAGCCTTTGCCAATAAACACATTCATTTCCCGCTCCTGCAGATAAATGAGCAATTGAAGAAAAGCAATACAATGATTTAGTTAAAAAAATACCTTGATATTGATAAAATATACAAACAAGTAGAAACTGATGGAGAAAGAAATTAAAAAAAAACTTTTATCATGATTGTTATCGTCGAAGTAAAACTATGTCTACGAAGAAAAGAAAATATATCGATAAATGAAAGAAAAAAAATTTTTCAGTGATTTTAGTTTTGTTCCTGAAAGCTTCTACCTAACATTTTCACCACAAGCTCTACAAAATTATTTTCTTATCTTGTCTGTTTTTTTTCGCTTTGACCCATTTATTTAATGTAAACTGTGTTGGTAGCTTAGAGTAAATTATTCTCAAAAGACTCAATCATTCTGCAACCTTTGATTACAATTTGAAAAAAAAAAGGGTTTGCGATTTCCAAAAACTGTGATAGAATGTGACTTCTTAACATTTATAAGTGTACAAGCCTTGTAGGATCGATCAAGCTGTACCGAGAATTTGAATCTTTCCTAAAACAAGACTAACTTATCTCCAAAGTTTGTTTTGTGCTTGTCAAATCTTTGCTTCTTCATAGCTACATAAATTCTTTATCATTGTGCGTTGTGATAATGACAGTGTCTGAAGTTTGATAACCGAGGTATGGGCAATGTCTGGGTTACATCAAAATTGCGAGCAATACATGAAAAAAACACCTAATTTTCAGATCGATATGAAAATAAACCCAAATACGCAACCATCTCCGGTCAATTAACGGGTATACCCAACAAAAGCGCAACAACAAAAGCAATAAAATAAACAGTAAACTATCAATGCTGGTCACACAAGAGTGCATTTTGAAAATCTTTCGAGTTGCTTATAACGGAAGGAGACCCGCTTGGCTGAGTCCATGGCTTGCGTGTTCACATCAGCAGGAGTCTCATCTGGTAGTCAAGGGCAGAAACCGAGTGGATCTGGTTTTGTTTTATTTACACTGGAGGCGGCCATGGTTGCGAGGGTGCGGTTTGATCACGCAGTGGGCCTAAACATAAGTTAAGTCTCCTAAGTCACATGAAGCTTGTAGTTCTTAAAGAGAATGGGTTAAAACGAGAATAAAATAAAAAAAGAACAGGATTTATTGATATATGCCCCCAAAACAAGATAAGGGGGCGTGTCCGATTTCCAGACTGCTTCCTGGTTTTCTTTCTTTTTAATTTTTAAAAATTTATTTTTTTGCTTGAAGGTCCAAGGTTAGAAAAACTATGCATCATTGATGTAGTGATGTTGCGTAACAGGAATTATCGATCTTTTTGACTGACCATAGTTTTTTTCCTTAAGAGAAATTGTGTGTCTCAACTGTCATATTAAAAGTGAAAACTGAGGTTAGCTGTAGCATTTTCTATAAAGAGGGGATAACTTTGGATACACCTGATTACTATAAAGTGCTGACTCAATCGACGTTTCATATACAAGAGATTTCAACATTCGGATATTGCACAAAGCTTGATTTTTTTAAAGAAAAATACGTGGTTAGCTTCCCGTGCTTTTCAACGTGCTTTTGTAGAACCCTGTTGCACGTTGTGCCACAACTAGTGACTTAAACTGTAAGTACGTTGCCCATTCTAGGCGATTTGGTGTAAGGGATCCAAAGAAAAAAAACCCCAACAAAACAAACAAACAAAAGACAAAAAACCATGAAACTGCTAACTTTAGGTAAACACAAATAGAAATTGAAGTAGATGTGTTGACAATTACAATAAGTCAATCATAAACAAATCTATGTGGTTTTAATATATAAACAGCGGAGAAATGTGGGATAAATAGATAAAAAGAATAGTGGACAAGGAAAAAAATAGGAAGAGAGTGAAAGAGAGAGATGGATACTTAAATTTAACTTATGAACAACAATTAATAAAAACCTTCAAATACCAAATGTGCCTGAAATAGTTACAAGCGTTGCCCCTTTTCAGGCATCTTTAAGCGCAAAGTGTGCAAAAAAAGATAGATCTTTCCGTGACCGTAAGATAGGATTAAAGTTTGGCTGCAAACACAGTTTTCTTTTAATAATTTATGTACATATGAAATCTGACATCTTTTGTAAATCTAAATATTTAAAAAATTACTTTCACTTGTCATGTACCTGAGTTGATGACACACAGAAGCTAAGTTTTGGCAAGTATTGAATGGATATAAGCATTGAAATTTTTATAATTGATTCGCATTACATGCCTTTAAGACAACATGGTGGGCGAAATGGTTTGACTCGAAAAAGGAGGGAAAAGATTATTGTATTTTCTGAGCTGTGCAAGATAATTGCGCCTTTATCAGGTGAAAGGTAGTAAAGGTTAGAAGAAAGTTGGTCCTGCAATATTATTGAACAAAGCAGGTGGTGCACTATTCATTACCCTCGAGTATGTTTCAAGTCTTATAGTTGGGTTTAATAATGCATCAGTCTTCCCAGTGAAAATAAATAAATGACACAGATAATGGTGTGCTGTTTTAAATGCTTAGATGAATTCTGTTTTTCGCTGATTTGTTTTGTTTTGTTTTATTTTATTTTACCGCTGTAGATCACAATAGAGTGAGGAAGCAAGAGACCTTGAGAAAGAGAAAGTGAAAGAGAGAATGAGAGATGGACAGATAAACAAACAGAGAGACTTACAGATTTAGACGAAAAGAGAGAGAGAGACAGACAGACAGACAGACAGAGAGAGAGAGAGAGAGAGAGAGAGAGAGAGAGAGAGAGAGAGAGAGAGAGAGAGAGAGAGAGAGAGAGAGAGAGAGAGAGAGAGAGAGAGAAATGGAGAGACAGACGTAGAGAAAATGTGACTATAATCAGAATTATAGATGTAGCTGTAAATGTATATAGATAGATAGGTAGATAAATAGTCATATCGATTGGTAAATAAATATATAAATAGATAATCAGTGGAAAAAGTGAGATACAACGTTAGAGAGACAGAGATATGTCAATACTTGCTTCTTCGCACATAAAAGTACCTGCCGAGTTCGATAATCTAATGACATTTGAAGCTTCTACCATTTCAAACAAGGGCTGGTTTACTATTTTCCTAACTAATTAATATGATTTTTACGTCTACAATTGCTGTTCCTCTTCAAAAATATCCTGCTTAATTTCAATATTTGACAGAACAAAGTTAAGTTCACTACGAACTTGAATACTATATTAATTAAGTAGTTTATTAATGGACAAAAACTGATTCAATACCGCTAGCTGTTAAATAAAAGAAACAAAGTAAAAAGAAGATAGCCTATAAGCATGGCGAGCACAGGAAATAACTATTATTTCATCATAATTATATTGAATGTGTGACTTCTCCATAACATCTTCACCTAATCACATTAAGCGAGCATCATCGATGGAGTGTGAATTATGGCGTGCTGAATTCAAGTCTTTTCGTCACGCAAGTTAATCCTAACCTTGGACTTAATTACCCAAATATGCTCTATCGGATGTCAAACAAAGTTCGCAGGGTTACGATGACAATCGATCGGAAAGGCAAGGTTTGTTGACCTCGTAAAGAAGAAACACTTTACCTGTTCCACGCTCCACTCCAATTTGGACGTGCACATTCAAGCTCCTAACACTTATACAGGATCATAATTAATCACCCGGAAGTTCTTCATTCTTAAACGTAGTTTGGCCTGAATAACTTATTGCACGCTTTCAAAATGACTCGCGTGATAGTTGTCCGTCAAATCAGACTTTTGCGCTGGATAAG
The DNA here is from genome assembly GCA_033675545.1 of Elysia crispata. Taxonomy (NCBI): domain Eukaryota; kingdom Metazoa; phylum Mollusca; class Gastropoda; family Plakobranchidae; genus Elysia; species Elysia crispata. Next base: position 81,112 of record JAWDGP010005256.1, read on the forward strand.
GCCTGAAACGAACATTTACCTGAGGTTTTGCTCAATATATCCAGATATTAATATTTTGAACCGCCAGTTTCGATTTTCTACGGAATGTCAACATTTCTCTTGCTTCACATCACTTGTTGCCTTAAAATTCTCTCTGAAAAGATAACTTAAGTGTTGTTAAATGTGACAGGACATGAAGCATGTAGCCCAGCTTTCCAGTATGACGCATATACGGGCATAATTTAATACTGGTCAGTAGGTGATATTCTTTGCCTAAAATTTGTTAGTGGGTTTTATACATTTTGTTAACCACCCAGAGGTTTCCCATTGTACAAATACCTGTTCTAACACCGCTTGTGCGACTTTTATGTGAGGCTTACACTTAATTACATAAATAAAATTAAAGAAAGATTTAAACAGTGGTAGAAGGGTAGGGTGGGAAAGGGTTATGTTTGACGACTACAGCTATTCATTTCCAAACTATGTTTATGCTGCGGGTACTATTTGCACAAATGCACAGAAAATAAAATATCCACTAAGAGCGATTCAATTATTCCGCCACTAGTTGGTACAAGTTTATATTCATAGGCTTCATCAAATCATTTCCCTTTGAGAAATCTAATCAAGTGTAAGTATGTCAAATATAAAAGTGACTAATATGGAAGAGAGAAAACTGCTGTGGTGTTGAACTCGCGAAAAATAATCAGTTATGAATAAAACCCTTTTCTTGACTAGTCGATTTAAGCTCTTTAACCTTTATTTTCTGAAGAGATTCATGCATTCTGAATTGTTGAATATATACTTGTATTTTTCACCAAAATGTCACAATTCTTTTTCAGTATGCATAACGGTCAAAACATTCAACTAGATCTAGCGTTATGTCAATAGATTATAAAAAAAAAATTGTGCACTGAAGCACATTGGCAACATCGAGAAGGATGTCTATATATATGGTGACAACAAAAAATCATTGTGGAGAGCGAGATGCTCAGCACGCAAAGTGTATAATTAAAAAAAAATCATGATTTCAATTTTTGTTGCGCAATTCCAACACGCAAATTCTTAACATTCTTGTAGTTTGGGTTCCGGTGATTATTAGGAAAAATCCTCAAAATGATCTTTATTTTTCGACGAGCACAAACGACACGACGCCACAGAAATATCTGTCTGTAAAATGAACTGTGTCACCATGGATTCGTCAGACGTGATAGATGGACAGAAAACTATGGGATTTGTGTCAGACTTGTTCGAACAGGTCAGCGCACCAAAAGAAATATGATATAAAGTAATTCCACTGGCTGGTGTGAACGGCGCTTTATCTCAATACCAGCTGACCCGTCGGACTACATAATGCTTGTGAACCAATCTAGATCCTTGGTCATTACGTAAATGAGTTTGCAGACAAGTCAAATCGCATTAAACTATGGTGAGCCGCTACCCTTTAGCAAGGGAAATAGGAACGTGACCGAGCATGACAAGAGATGGGAGGGGGCATGATCTAGCACCAGCAGCTGAAATTTACCCGCTCCAAGTATTGTTGAGGTCTGGAAATTTGACTCAGGCGGAGACGTTTAGAGCTGTGGTTTTCGAGCCCACTCTGAGTCCAAGGTCTTCAGGAACTCCATGGCGCGGTTTCGATCACTCCGCCGCTGAAAGTTGAGAGGTTTGGGGCTCTGAGTGGCGGACAAAAACCATGGTCAGCTGGCGACAGACGAAAATCTGAGGTTTCAAAGGGCTTTGAATATTTTTACTGGTGGTAATAGGGATCAGCGTTGATTATTTTGCATTATTAAACCTTATTCAGCGTGTTTTCCTTTTGAGTATAAAAATGTTTAAAATAAATATAACTGAAAGTTGAAAATCAGAAGAACACAATTCAGACTACAAAGTATGATTGGTTAAAACATAGCAAAAATGTGATGAAATTAGTCCTGCAATTGAACACAAATGTCCTAAAGTTACTAGAATTAAGAATAAACATGCCCACCAAATCAAATTATTTTAAATTCTAGTAAACAGGTGGTTTTGGGTTAGCGTATTCATTTGACACTCAACAAGATTAATTACACTTTCTATATACGATGTTAACCCTATGATACCAGTTATCTATGATATCTTAACCCATAAAATGTCAGGCGATCATCACCGACAACCGTGTCTGAGCTCACAAGTATAAATAATCATGTTTCATAGTCATTTTTATATGATCGCTTTCGAAAACATTACTCTACCCAAAAGCTTTCAGTGGGAAAATAGTGGCAAATCAAAACAGTTTAAATATCTACACATACACGATAATCATCTTTTGCACTCTTCAGGTCGGATCATAAACACTGCTGTTGACAATTTCTGTCACGACATCTTCATATCAGTTATAATTTATTGTTGCATGCCTCTGCTCTTATGAAAGCCATGTCCTCACCTGTTCCAGTACTGAATTTTTCCTCCTGTTTCAAACCATCTTACCGCTTTGCAGCATATTTTGGTCGGTTTTACTCTATTTAATTTTGGGGGTATCTCCTTAAAGTATTAAGGATATTTGAAGAGTTAACCAATGTAATTAATATAATAATAATGCTGTAATGGCTATACAGGGAAAATATCTTTATACGGGATACCATGAATCTCCTTCAGTAGTTTTGTTCTTTATTTATACTCAAACGCAAAAAAATATGATAAATCTGTTTTGCTGTTATGTAAATCAATGTTTACATTTGTCATAGTTAAGCTTCGTTGACTTTGGACAGAGGATGAAGCTTATGTTGATGATATCCGGAATATCGAAAAAGATTAGAATACCTCAATTGTTGAACTTTTTAAAATCAAATCTCTTGTTAAATTAAAACATTCTTTAAATCTCCCAAACTAGAAAAAGACCGTCTCAAATGTAAAGCAAAACAGCTCCTATTTTTATGTTAAGGAAAACATATTTAACTCATTATGCGCCGAGGGTTTAGAGAAAATATTACTTGATATAGAAACTACATCAAATAAGACTTTAAATAAATATTTTACGAACAACCTAATTTAAATATAGAACTGTCATAAGTTTTAGTTTAGAAATAATACTCGTGTACTTTAAAAGTTAAATTATACTGCAGGGTATTTTTTCTCTTATGGAAATAAAGATAGATTTTCTACATTACAGAATCAATTATTTCGTTTCCATGCTTTGAATGCAAGTATTTCCAACACATTTACGATAACGCTATTTTACGTATTCATAATGAGAGCGTAAATCACCTGGATTGTAGTCGACTATAAATATTGTACTGAGAAACCCCAGTGTGCGGATAGGCGAGATAATGAAAAAATCATTAGCAATGTACATATTGGCAAAGCCTCTTTCTCCAGAGATACATATGTATTTATTCAATCAGACATCCGCGTTAGCGAATTGACAAACCGTTTATTTCTGAACAGCAATTATATCTTCAGTCTATTGAAGGAGCAAAAAGTATATTTAACTAAATCAAACATTTTAGAGTTGTAGGAGTAACAATTTGTTGAGTTAAATGGGAGAAAATTATTACGCCTGTGGGTGAAAAGAATGCGATTTTCCTGTTTCTTTAATTTAAATGTGTAAGAGAAGAAAGGAAAAATCAGCGAAGGATGGGAACAAATATCATAGCGTCAAGGTATATTTACAACGGTAAATTAAATTAAATGAACGTTCTCCTAATTATTTAAACTGATAGAGAGAAAAAGGAGAAATGTAAATGTCACAGTAAGAGTAAATATGTCATTGCAGAGCAAACAAAGATTAAATTACACTTCGCAGTGAACACATCACCGTCGAGTGTGATAGGAAAAGAAGTGTGATGGCATTGCCGGTTCTAAATAACCCGAGAGTAATAGGGGCTACGTGTTATTAACCCTTAATCGACACAAATTTTGAATCAAGTACTGACATTGATTGAAATCGCATAATTTTACAATTTGAGCTGGATTGCTCTAAGTTGTCCATACTTTTAAATTCGTTTGGGATAGAATTTCTGTAGATTCTGTAGAGACAATGACATTTAGAACCTGTATCAAGGCCTTGCTGAGGGGAAATGATACTATTTGGCTCGCACATTAATGTTTTTTCACACTTTTCTGTGCCAGTTTCTTTCAAACATTGGAGGAAATATTCCCAAAGGCTCTACAAATCTTCCGGGTTTAATACAAAAAACAAAATGAATATCATTCCACAAACGCCTTTCAGATATCAAAGTTTTAACATTTATTATTTATCTCCCTGTTACTGTGAAAAGATCATTGACTGCATATTAATATGGATGCAAGTGGAGGCTGTGATTTTGGAAGTTTTGAATACAAAATATCTATCTTAATATCTCACTGAACAAAATAGAAACTTATAATAATAAATAGTTGCAGAGGCACAATAAATTCGAAATAAAAAAAAAATTATAAAATCCTCATAGTAAATATAATGGGACAATACTATTAAGACATACGCTTAAGAAGTAGTAGAACAATTATACTATTAAAAATTATGAAAAATCATGCTTTCGAAATTTACAAAAAAAAATGCTCTTCAATCTCACGCGAGTGCACGTAAGTTAATGATGAGGTGTAGCGCTGATGTGATTTAAAGATAAATTATGGAGGGAAATTTAAGAAAATGCAACGAAAGTAAAAAGAAATGTAAACGAAAAACGAAAGATTGTAAATTGATTTTAGACGTTGACACTACTATCAATTTTTCATTACCAGAAAATCAATTGCATATCAAACTAATTATGCTCAATAAAGACACATAACTAGTCAGAATTAGACTTTGAAAGTGAGCTGGTAAGTTTTATTTTCAGCCGTTGTAATGTACAGAATTAGATTAGCTTTCCTTCCCAAATCTCTCTCGATTTACATAAGCTTCATCCCGTCGTTTCTCTCTCCTTATTTTTCTCCTCCTCTTCTCTTCTCCTCGCCTTTTCTCTCTCTCAACCCATCTGCGATCTATCTATTTATCTATTAATGTATCTATTAATTTTTCCATCTATCAATCTTTTAACCAATCTATACATCTATCTATATAACCATCTATTTATTGTCTTTTATTTTCTTTCTGGTTTTCATTAGTATTTTTTTTAAGTTTTTGAAGTATAATGAAATGAAAATTGTTGTCACTGATTTACTAACGTAGCCAGAATGAGAGGAAGCCAAATGAGTTTATAAAGTCTACTTCAGAAGTGTGTGCTGTCGCACTAAGCCAGCTGTATTATTTTCTGTAGAAGCGTGATTATTTTGAAGTTATACTTCATAGTCTTCACTTCTTCACATTCGACCCATTAACAACATTTTATATTTTGACAGCAATAAGACTAGATAACACAGTCCATAAAAACTTTTCACCTTTATTTTTATCTCTTTATATATATTGAGAGTAAAACATTTCCCTTTGTGAATCATACATTTCTTGTGAGCTGTTGAAAAAATACTTCATATTTAGATTGTCTTAATAACATTTTAGTACCATTTATCTTTGGGGTACATCATATCATAAAACATGTACACCTACATGCTTTCACCACTTAGCTTAAATTCTATGAAAGTGTAGAACAAGGAGCATCACAGAACTAAAGATTGTCTTTAAGGGTGAAATATAATGGGTTTAAAGGTTCATCTAATAGTGGTGGTTAACGTGTTTTGCATTTTTTTTTCGAAACTAGCATATTCATTAATTTACTGTCAATTTGCTGAAGCAGCGAATATAGATATTTATCTTAATTTAAAAAGATCTTTTGGCAGATAACTATCTCCCTAGACTGTTTCTCTCTTCTCTTCATTCTCTTCTCCAGATCTGTCATACACACGGCAGTACAAAGCAGAAATATGAAAAAACTGAAGTACGAGGGCAGACTGATAATTAAGTTCCGTTTAATCATAACTTTTTAATTTTTCACAGCATATACATAAATAATACGTCCAACGAAAGCTTAATATCTCAGCTACATACTTAGCACTCTATTTTTCGATGTAGTCACCGTCGCGATCAACACACCGCCTCCAACGTTTCACTAGTTGGCTCACGCCGTCAGCGAAGAATTCAGACGGCTGTCCACGGCACCATCTGCGAACATCTGCGATAACTTCCTCATCATTGTCATAGTGATGGCCCTTCAGGTACTTCTTGAGTTGGGGAAACAAATAATAGTCAGAGGGGGCAAGATCGGGGCTGTATGCAGGGTGAGGTAGGGTCGTAAGTTCCAGCTGCCTTAAGGCGTCCTGAGTTTGGCGACTGGTGTGCGGGCGCGCATTGTCGTGTTGCAGGATTGAGTCCTTATCACGCCGAATACGTCTGAGTCGGAGTTTGAGAGCTCGGAGTGTTGAAATATATCGCTCAGAGTTCACAGTTTGCCCTTGCTCCAGAAATTCCATGTGGACCACTCCCTCCATGTCCCAGAAAACGGTGAACAAGACCTTTCTTGCAGAGGCAACAACCTTGAACTTCCTTGGACTTGGAGAAGTTTTGTGCCTATACTCCATCGATTGGGCTTTACATTCTGGATCGTAGTGGTGGACCCAGGATTCGTCTCCAGTCACAATGCGTTGCAGAAATGCTTCTCCTTCTGCATTGTAACGCTCTAAGAGTTGAGTACACATGTCCTTTCTCTGCGCTTTCATCTCTACAGTGAGCTGTCTTGGGACCCAACAGGCAGAGACTTTTCGGTAACCCAGTACAGTTGTGGCGATATGGTGCACTCGTTCTTTCGAAATGCCTACTTCATCTGCAATTTCCTTTTGTTTGACCCTTCGATTAGCTCTAATCATGCAGTCAACTTTCTCTCGATGAGCCGTGTCCGATGCGGAAAGGGGCCTACCCGAAAGCTTTCGATCACGCAGAATTGTCTCTCTGGGGTCTTCCCCTTTAAAAATTCTCACCCATTTGCGAACTGCACAGTCTGAAATGCACATTTCACCATAAATTGTCTTCATTCTTGCATGAATGTTTGCAGCAGAACATCCCTCAGCTGCCAAAAACTCGATAACAGAGCGCTGTTTGATGAGAAGGTCATTGGAAGGCGCCATTGTCTCATAAACATGGCTACCACAGCATGTGTTGCGTGTCACTGCATTATGAGCACGAATGACGTCACACAAACTTGTTGTTATAGTTAAGTCTAGAAAAATGGTTCGAGAGTATATGTATGAAATTTTAGGTCGATGTGACGAAAATTGACCTAGTTATTAGCAAACGGAACTTAATTATCAGCCTGCCCTCGTATAAAAATATTTAATCTGATGTAACATTAAGCAATTGGACAAAATACATACAACCCTCAACATAACGTTGTTTTATAGTTGTTTAGTTAATAAGACCATTCCGACCGAAAATTGGAATTACTCAAATAAATACTAAAAACTTCAGAGAAATCACATTCGGGCTTGCAAAATTCTTTCAACTATGGTAGACCTAGAACAGTAGAAAGAGTTATTCGATTTTTTTTTCGACTAAACATCAAAGGGCAAAAATAACGGTAGATACACTAGCGAAGCGTAGCCAAGGCAATAGCTAAAATAGTTTATACAGCTACAAAGACTCTCGCTTCAAAATAGAATATATAAGTGGAATTTCTAACCCACCAAACGCTGTATCATCTGATCTTTTAGATCATAAACCGCGTAAATGTCCCTCGAAGAATACTTTAAAGGAGGTTTGCTTTGTAACCTGTGCAAAGAAGTCCGTAAATCCAAGCTATTGAAAGATCATTCTAAAAAACTACTGACAGGTATTTCCAAACACTCATTAGTAGGTTATGAAGGTACAAAACAAAAATAAATGGTTAGATGAGCTCGCCCACACTATTTTCATAACTCGAATTTATAACTCCTTTTCTTTTTTATTTATACCTTCATCATAATGAGGGTTTAAAAAGGGACGCTTTTTCCTTTGTTAGATCAAGATAATTCTGTAAATGCTACTAACCTCAATAATTTCGAATAAAACTTTATTCCCGACATTTCGTATCCTGTCGAGTCTGATATAGGCTAAAACTGTATGTAATTACACAGTTTAATTGTTGTTTTGTGTTCTTTGATGTCGACTATGCTGTAACTGATATAAAATTGTAGTCGATTTGAAGACGGCAGACTAAGGTGAAAGAGCCTGGGATAACGAAAAAAAGCGTCTAGAAGGAGCTCTAGATAGATTAGGAATCCTGTTTTGGCTAACTTAATAATGCATAATGTCGACAGATAGGTTATAGATAGGCAGACACAAAAGAACAAAAAGGTAGATAGGGAGAAAATTTGATTTTTTTACACATTGGTTATATCTATCTAGTTATGTTGCCATAATTATGTCCTAACCATTTTCAATCCCAAAGGACTTGCATGACAGGGATTGCCTGTTATGTGAATAAAATGATGTCAGTAGATTGATTTATTGGTAAGATCCTTAAAGAAATTATAGGAAATATTCACACGAAGTACGCAGACTCTATGCCATGAAAGAGGGTAGTGTAGCGCCCCTATGACAGATTTTGACTGTAAAAATCTATTGGAGAATTAAATCAGTTGCAGCTCCTCTTGCTGAAATATGTTATAGGTAAACCATGAACGTTAACTAAAGAGGGCACGGGACAGAGCGGAAGAGGTTGACAGACCATAGATAGATAGATAGATAGATAGATAGAGAGGGAGAGCGAGAGAGAAAGAGAGATAGATAGAGATATAAAGGTCAGAAAAGAGAGAAAAAAAGAAAGAGAGAAGGAGGGAAGGAGAGAGAGTGAGAGTAAGAGAGAAAGAGAGAGTGAGAGAGAGAGAGAGAGAGAGAGAGAGAGAGAGAGAGAGAGAGAGAGAGAGAGAGAGAGATTGAATGTTCTTGTCTTTCCTATGAGCAGTGGCCACTCAAACTGAACTAACAAAGACCAGCTAAACAGAAACTACAAAGCAAACACTTGATCTGGTATCATAGCATGATAATCCTTTTGTTTGACGAATTGTTGAACCCGTTTGATCAGTTACGCTCCTACTTTACGTTCCTGTCGTCATGGAGGAAAGCATTGGTGATGTAACATGTAACAGACTGCCAAGATAAAAGCATTACGTTACAGGAATAATAAAGATACACGACTTTATGCAGACAGATAAGAGAAACATTCTTTCGCGCTTTGCTTAAAAATATACATGAAACGCGTTTATTACAGATTAGGTAAGTAAAAAATTGAGCTAAAGAGTTAAAAGATAGAAGGAGGGAAAGGAAAAGAAAGTGGGGGGGGGGGGCGGTAGAGAGAGAGAGAGAGAGAGAGAGAGAGAGAGAGAGAGAGAGAGAGAGAGAGAGAGTAACGTCAGCATTATTCGCCCCTCGGCTGATTGATATCATGCATAGATAAGTGTAGTCGGATACATAAAAGATGAAAACAAAGCTACCTTGGCAGAGGTTATTCTTCTAAATGATTCTGACATGGCGTGAGCATCAGAATCTTTTCTCAGCACATAGTAATTTTTAAAGAAAAATTTCATCTCGTATTCACTGACTGTGTTTTGAATTCAGCCAGTGAAAGTGCAAAATCTTGTTTTAGGAATGAAAGGCTACATTTCTGATTTTCCCATTTGCCATAAAGACTGTCTACGATTATTTTCTTTCACTCACGTTTTACAGCTTATATCTTGTTTTTGGATAGATCCTTTGCAGGCCAAAATTCGAATGGAATTTTTAGTTTACAGCTTCTTTATAGTGCAGCCAAATTCAACTTTTGCATGCTGAACAAATTTGTTTTAGCATTTGGAAATTTCTAGAAACAATAAGAAAGAGTTTTGAATAATCATCAGCAGGAAGAAGTGACAGGCGTGGGGAAAGCTGCCAAGATTGGACATACATTAAAACACATAACCAACAATGCTGCGAATCAAGATTCTGATGATGATGATGATGATGATGATGATGATGATGATGATGATGATGATGATGATGATGATGATAATGATGAATATGAAAAAAATTCATATTTTCTTTTCCTCCAAGAATGCGTTCGCCCAAAGAACAAGTGTTGGGATATAGTTTTATACAACCATTAGACATAGCCCAAGGGAATCTGGATTTTATCGTATCTTACATAGTGACGTAGAAGCTGGATTTGGATTTAGGAAAGAAGGTGGTTGCCAATTTAGCTCCAGGAATATCAACCACATGCCCACATCCAAATTCTAAAGAGCTTTATTTTTGGATTTATCAATTTACACTTGACCCATTGAAATGCCAACTTTTAAATGTGGAAACCACCTTAGTGCTCAGACAGACATTGAATTATAAATGTAAAAAAAAAACAAGAAGGAAAAACGTGATAATGAAAGATAATTGAAAAGAGAGAAAGTGACAGTGAGAAAGACAAAGAGAAAATCAGATGGAGAGAGACACAGATAATGACATTAAAGAAGAGAGGATGAAATAGGTAGATAGATGAAAGATATGTAGATTGATAGTAGATTGAAAGATGATTAGAAAGATATAGAGAAAGAGGAAATAGAGGGTACTTTTACGATTCTTTTTTTTTGTTCTGTCAGTTAATTATGCAGTATTTTGATAGTTTTAATACAGACACCAGTAAAAAAGGTTCATAAAAAGAAAAAAAAACCTATGGAGAATACAGAAAATTCTGATCGGAGTATAATTTTCGCAAAATAATGATAATTTTATCGCGTCTCTCGTTCTACAACGGGAAAGAGCTTTCCGAAGAAGTTCTTAATGCGAAAAGAACTTGCATTCCGAGAGGTTTTGATGACAGCTGAGAATCTTAATATTAGAAGTAAAACCTTTTGATTTATTGCATGGACCCATTTATAATAACACTAGAAATATGAATTACTTTAAAAGTGATATATACCTGACACAATGAATATTTTTTACAAGGAAACGGAGAAGCACGTGTGGCTGTGTGGCTAGAATATTCGCTCTGATATCAGCAAGGACACTCTTCCCTGGTGAGTGAGTTTGGGGTCTCATCTTTCATGTTTTGCCCTGCCCGACGCTGCCTGTTTGATATGCAGTAATTAAGGTCTGTGATCAGCTTGTTGTGGACGTGTTACACAGAACAATGAAAAGCTGGGGATTAAGATTTCAACTAATTGTGTTTTGCTATTTTAACTTTGTAAAATAATGCATTTAGTCTACTATATCATCCTGCCACACTTCTACACAAATGAAGCCGAACATATCAAACAAGTTTATCACTTATCCATTTGGCGCTTCTATATTTGTTTTTTTTTTCAATGAAAGCGTATAAACTATTTGTATGTTTTCTACTGGAGCTAAAACAATAGTAATGAATTTTAATAACTGTGATCTGTACTGTCTGCTCTCTAACCATGACGTTATCTGATAAATTCATAGATTTATCAACTCTACTCCTAAATATTTGATTGTTGGATGTGAGTCATGTGTGATAAAATCTAACACAACGTTGCCAGATCCATGGAAAATCTAAATTATCTCGATAATAAATCTCTCTCTCTCTCTCTCTCTCTCTCTCTCTCTCTCTCTCTCTCTCTCTCTCTCTCTCTCTCTCTCTCTCTCTCTGTGGGTGTGTGCCTGTCTCTCTCTCTTCCCCCCTCCCCTCATTCTCTCAAGGAAAAGTCTTAATTTGTTTTTACCGAAACCGGATTCAGAGATCTGCCAAGAAGTAAAGATCAAATCAACCCTTTCTTTGTTAATTCTGTCTTAAACATTTCGGTTTAAACAATTTTCATGACATTATTCTACATGTGAGGTTGATGAAACAAAGTAACGATAAGTAATGCGTGAAGTGCGAGACCGCGAAGAGTACACAATAGCTATCAAGAGAATCTGGGCAAGTTGCCATCAGCTATAATATTTTGGCAAATCTCTTAGCGCAAGATCTTTCATTTTAAAAACAAAAAGGTAAAAAAAAATACCAAATGCTTGTTGTGAACGAAACTTAAAGCATTCGTCTATGAATATGACAAATTGTAGAGCAAACCACCCGTGGAAAGCGGTTAAATACCATAAATCGCGGAGTGAAAAACAAATACAATACAAACCAGTAGCTTTAGCTGCTTTCCTTGCTGAGATACGAATCAGGAATATTTATAATGTAACGTGATGGACAGCTCTACATTGTCCAGCGTCCCGATATGTCTCACAAAATTTTCTTGGGATCGTGGTATTGTATATCAATATAAAACTTATATTGAAAAGACAAAAGAAAGGCATAAATTTAAGCAAGTTACAAATATAGAAATATTCGAAAACAGAATACAGCACCACGTTAACTTGGATAATATTAAAAAATCTTCTTTTTACTTATCATACGCTTGGAGAAATGGATGATTCTAGCAGAACTATGAACTACAACAAAAAAGGCATCAAGATGTACCTTTCCATCATATACAAATCTAGACTTCTTCAAGATAATGGGTTAGGCTTTAATGTATCATGAACTATCCCTCAAAGCTCCGCAAAATGTCGGAAACCCGTGAGTCTAAACAACAATGCTCCATAATCGTCTTAATCTACCAGAGCCAAGGAAAAATGTTGGCAACGCGTAAACAATGTTTCAACACCCACTTCCCTTCGACCTACAGCGCTGATGTACCACAACTCTCCATTACATTAACTTACCTCTCTACAATAAGCGGAGCCTGGGAGGGCCGCTACTAACCTATAGCGTTTCTATTTGTAAGACAATCTGCTAAGGTCTAGGATACACCCACCATGCTCAGCCACTATCTAAACTTGGTGAAAGAGAATAAGAGCTGATTTATGATAATCTACTAGTATCTATGCTCCTGCTGTGACATTCTTTCTCGGACGGTATCGAAGGGGGATACTTACATTATCCGACTCTTAAATGGCAGTTCGGATGGGAGACCTTTTAGTGAGGCAAACTGGGTTTGAGGCCGGAATAATATAACTTTTTTTGGCATGTTAACAAACAAGCGACAGGATTAAGTAAAATCAGGATGGAAAGTGGTCCATGATAATATCAAGGTAGAAGTAGATAAGGTTCGATAATGATATTCTACGCGTTTTGTCCTGGTTTAAGACTCGACGTTAGACAATTTTTAGCAACATGCGATTAATGATACTCCTGGTGAAAGAAATGTGGAGGAGCATTCATTTGGTGCCAAGAAAAGCGGTATTTTGTCTTCCCTACCGTTGGATGGAATCAACATCAAGTTTAAGGGAATCGGATTAAAAAGCATGAATTCCATGTTGACATGGCTACGCTGCCAACTTAGCTTCCTCCTCCCAATCCGTATTGTATCAAACCTTAAAGCTTGTAGTGAAAATCAGCAATGTTGAAAAATGTCATAGTTCAAAGCTTTATACACTTTATTCTCCGGCTCCTCTCCTTCAAATCTCTCTCTTTATCTCTCCCGCATTTTTCTCGTTTATTTAATTCTTTTTTCTCTATCGCATCTTTTCCCAAAACCTTCCGCAAATTTAAGTTTGGTATTGATGGCAATCCACAGCTAGGCGTTCTCAAAAATGGCTTTTGTTTCCATTATATAATGCATTCCAAATATAATTTCTCGGTTTGAAAAAAGGGTCCCTGGATGTGATATTTCAGCCTAGGTGAAAAGCGTAACTACAAAAAACAAAAAACAAAACAAAACAAAAACAACATGATAAACCAAAGGTGTCAAGCTCTGCCATGCTTATTAACCCTGACATTAGGAGCAGTTGAAACATAACTATCAAAGTCTTTCGCAATGAAAAGACAAAATGAGAAGAAAACTAAAGATAGTTTATTTAATACAGAAATGACGGTGTATCCTCTAGCTCACGATATTTATATTCATGAAAGTTTTACCCTTAAGATATGAACTTAAAGTGAATTAAAGAAAAAGTTTTGAATGTCAAGTCAGGTCAAGGACAGTCAACATGTTGGAAGGCTATGCTTAACCAGACCGTTAACTCCTTCAATTCTTCTTAATCATAGTTTCGGGAAATTCTTATTTTGCAACTCAGCGCACCAATCGGCACTGCGCTGGCTGAGCTCTCTCCGAAAACCAAAGTATTGACCACACTCACAAACATACGAATTTACTCTCAGCGAAAGGATTTTTGCAGCAAATAAAATTATGAGGTTAGTCTAACGTGTTAAGGTCGTGGTTCCAGAACATTTATGAAATAAATCAGGAAAAACCCTCTGTGTCACTCCTCTTTCCCCACCCATTTAATGCTCGGCTACAAGGATTGCAAGTTTTACTTTTTCTATCTATACTGTTTTATCGAATCTGGCTGGGTGTTTGGCTAGAGAGTCACGAAATCAAATTTAAAATATATTGTATTTTTTTTTTGTGCTTAAACTATAGGCTTTCAAGTAAGAAAAATGTGGGGGAAGTCAATTTATGATGCTGTCACATTAACACTGTTATTGCACCTCGTGTAAACAAGGAAATTCATATGTTACATTTTACCTTTCACCCATATTCGTGTACTACATGTCTGGGTCGTAATAAAGTTCAAGTTGAAATTGAAAAAGATTGGTTGTCCTAAGGAGGGTGTTGGAGGGGACAGGAAAGGGCAGTAGTGTAGCAGTTTTTGAAACTGAACCATATCGGCAAAATACTATTTTTGAGGGAGAACCTCGGGAAATCTGAGAAGACTCACAGATTTCCTGATTGTTCTGTTCATTGATTAATTGTAAATAGAACACTTTAGTTGACTTCACACTCTCTTGTTCTAAACTAACTATAGATGAATGATTCATAAACTGCGCTTTTATTAATCCAGCTGGTTTTGTTTATGTTGTTATGTTTACGTTCTGTATTACTTAAAAATATTATTCTCTACACTCAACTTTTTCTATTAAAATCGCTCCTCTCCTCTTCTCCCCCTCTCTCTCTCTCGTTCTTTCTATTCCCCCATCTCTCTCTCTCTATCTCTCTCTGTCCCCATCTCTCTCTCTATCTCTCTCTGTCCCCATCTCTTCTCTCTCTCTCTCTCTCTCTCTCTCTCTCTCTATCCATCCACGCATCTCTGTTTCATTCTTTCTTTCTCCAGTCCCCCCCCTCCCCCCCCCCTTTTTTTTTTTTTTTTTTTTTGGTTAAACGTTTCCAATCATTTATGGAAGTGTCGATGTCTCAGTCTTGACTCTTGAGGTAAACATTTATTTCGTCTCGGCTATCAATCACGCTTCTCTGGCGCCTCTGATCTCCTTTCCAACTTTTTTTCTTTTGTGTAAACAGGACTTCTTCAAGCCTCGAGCCAAACACATTCTTTCCGCTTGCCCATTTTCTTCATACTTATACTTTGAGGTTCTCTGCGGAGCCATTTTCTGTCTATCTGCTCCTTCCCACTCCACCCGCCACTCACTCTCTCTCTCTCTCTCTCTCTCTCTCTCTCTCTCTCTCTCTCTCTCTCTCTCTTTCTCCCTCTCTTTCTCTCGCGATTCGTCTGTCTCTTTCAGTATATTGATCTTGCTCTCTCTCTCTCTCTCTCTCTCTCTCTCTCTCTCTCTCTCTCTCTCTTTCTCCCTCTCTTTCTCTCGCGATTCGTCTCTCTCTTTCAGTATATTGATCTTGCTCTCTCTCTCTCTCTCTCTCTCTCTCTCTCTCTCTCTCTCTCTCTCTCTCTCTCTCTCTCTCTTTCTCCCTCTCTTTCTCTCGCGATTCGTCTGTCTCTTTCAGTATATTGATCTTGCTCTCTCTCTCTCTCTCTCTCTCTCTCTCTCCCACACTCACACACAAACAAACCTCTCTCTCTCTCTGTTTTAAAAATCTATTTCGAGAGAAAACTTGAGTGGTGGTATATATACTTATTATCTGTGCGTAGACATGTGAGTGATTCACAATATCTTTTCCTCAACCCTCTATATCTGCCCGTGGACTCTCCCTCCTTCTCTCATCCATCTTGAGCAAGATGGAGCCGTCGGATACATTTATGCACGTGTGCAGTGCGTCCTAGTCTTAACGCTTGTTCTTTATGGCCTCCACTGTCCCTCTATACAGCACACACACACATACACACAGAAACACCAAAACCTTGCTGTCTTTTCTCTTGCTTTGATAAATCTCTCCCCGTCTACAGCTTTACTTACGCTCAGCTCACCATCGCGACAAACGAGCTACTCAGCCAGTCCGCGCCATTGTTAGTAAAAGGTCGGTGTCGCTGATGAGGCTAGTTCGGGCCACCGTCCAAACGGCCCTCATAAATCAGCGTAAGATCGCGTTGAGCATCCTAGCGAATCAAGAAGCGCAGGCAGCAAATCACGAGATGAGAAAATACTGGACTTCATGCATGGATGAGCTCTGTGGTATTTATGCTTTACAGAACTTTCTCAAATTCGGGTGCGTGAGTTTCATAGGCTCCCGGACCCAGACTTGTTTTTTTTTTTTATTTGATTTTTTTTAGATTTTAACACTGTAACTCAAGGCTATGTTTATTCTTAAGAGAATGAAAAAAAACATTCTTTTTTCAGTCTGTTAGTGAGGAGTCACAATAATTATAAAGTGCACCGACTAAAAGATAAAAATAATAGAACAGATCTGAATAGACCTCAGTGACGCATGCATTAAAGGAAATAATAATAGATAGGTAATAGACAGATAGAAAGAACGGCATATGTAATTAAAGAATTAGATAGGTGGACATAGAGATAATCGACGCGGAGATTAAGATATGCAGAGAAAATATAGATATGAAATTAAAATATGAGGAGAGAGAAAAAAAAGTCATAGAGAAAGAGACAGAGACAGATGAAGTGAGAAAGCGGGAGACAGAAAGAAAGAGAGAGGAAGAAAAACATAGACAGGGTAGGGAGCGAGAGAAAAGGAGAGAGGAAGGTGAGAGGGAAGGGATGATCAAAGAGAGATCTTCAGAAACTGCTGGCAGAGCTGGCTTTCAGAGCTCAATGAGTCGAGATATTCAAATAAAAGAAAAAATGAAAACCGTCTATGTGGAATCTGTGAATGACCTAGGGTCATAATGAAGTCATGGTTAATCGGTATGGTTAATTAGTAAATTCATTTCTCACCAAGGACAATTGGCTCATTATAAAAAGCCGCATAACTATAAAAATGATTAGTGCTAGTTTTGGTGCGTTACAAAAAGCTTCGTCTATTCATCTATTAGAAAGAAACTAAATATACATAATAAGAGTTCAAAATGCTTTCATGGCAGGCTACTGTGATGGAAGGAAAGAACTCTCATATATTGTTTAAGCTGAACACGCCTGTTCAAACTACATCTCCTATGATGTATTGAAAATGAATAGTCATAAACATGGGATACCATAGCCGTATTAAAAATTAACAAATGATGTCCAAGGAAGGGGTCGGATCTTATTTTGGCCAACCTTCCAACATTCATAAGGCAGTCACCATTTAGCAGTGGAGGTTCTCTAATATTTTGAATTCAAGAGAATGATCAGTTTACTTGGTTACACAGAATTTTATATTCAAGAGCTGTTTTGTTTTAATTAGAGCCGATAATAGAGTAAAGCATACAAAGGAACTGATTTCTGCCCTATTCGACAAAAGTTAATTTTAAAGAGTTCTAGGATAACATTGTGGAGAACAAGATACGACAACAGTTTCAAATAGGCTCTGCTATAGGCCGTTCCGTGTTAATTTTTTCATATGCTCATTGAGCTTTTTAAGTTTCTCTTTTTGTGGTTACGTGAGTATTTTTCTCTCTTTTTCCACCTATCTTCTTCTCTCCTCTCTAATAACTTTTACTAATACCTCTTTCACTATCATTACATTGTCATCCTCTTCTTTTTACTCTTTTTGTTTCTTTTCTCCCTCTCTTTTTCTCTTTCCTCCTCCTCTTCTCCTTGTGTATCATCCTCTGCTTCTGTCCATCACCTCGCGCTCCTTCTGTCCTCATCCTTCTGTCCTTTCCTATTCTTCCACCTTTCTCTTCTCTATTTCCTCAGCGTAGAACTCAACACTGCATGATATCAAGCGCTTGGAGAGCTTCTCCAATTGTAGGTTGAGACTTTCCCACGACAATTATCGAAGCGCTTTCTGATTTTATTTGCATAATCCAGAATTCAGTGTATTTTCTGAAGGACATCCGCAGACATTCATTTAAGTCGCGACCCTTTTACGTTGAATGCAGCAAACGTAACTACATACAAAATGATTATCCTTTTCATAAAGACTGATAGGGAAAAAATTCCTTTTTTCATTTGAAAGAAACGATTTATATTAACTTAATCTTTTTTGTTTGTTTTAAACATTATCAGAAATAAGAAGTATTTGGCTGTTTGAAAGTTGTAAAATATATTGCACATAACTAGTTCTTGAAATTTCCCACGTATTTCCAGTGTAAGCAAAATTTTAAAGCATTCAAATTGAAGACATCTTTCATAAAGCTTTGCATCCAATTTGTTAACATTATTTGCCTGCGAGCTGTCTTTTTTTCAATGAGACAAAATATTGTTGTGGTGAATGTATAAATCCTTTCACCAAAGACTGTAATGTTCTTTCAGATGATTAAATATATTATCCTCTTCCCATACATCACTTTCAATGCACCCTCCTCTCCGATTTTTTTTCCTTTTCTAAACTTTATGTTTGTATGTTTATCTGTGTGTTTCTGTTTTAATATACATTCTTATTTGCCCTCCTTTCTTTTCACCCTTACCTGTCTCTCTGTTTTTCTGTCTGTCTGCCTGTATGTCGGTCTCTCTCTCTCTCTCTCTCTCTCTCTCTCTCTCTCTCTCTCTCTCTCTCTCTCTCTCTCTTCCTCTCTTTATATTTCTCATTACCTTTGTTGGTTTTTTTTTTTGTTTTGTTTTCACTGCCTTGCCCTACAATATCTGTCTAATGCTGTCTTTGATTCTATCTCTGCCTCTCTTCTATTTCTACTCTCACATTCTTCTCAATGCAGTAGCAATCAGCTTTGACCTTTAAGGTCTCATCCAATCAAAGACCTTCAGCTAGTTGGTATTGATTCATGTTACAAAAAAGATGACATTCACCTGCATAAAAATTAGATTTCCAGCTTCATTTCAAACACTTAATTTAAAAGGACTGAAAATGAATGTCCACTGAAAGCTAACTTTAAATGAGGGTGAAAAACAAATAAAAAAAAATCTTTAAAGCCTCTTATAAGTGCACCTTTACTAAAATAGATTCGTATGAATGGATCTAACGCAGAATGCTAGCGAAAAGAAAAAGCAGACAGAGAAAGGCAGATATATACATCTTAATAATAACAACTGTCTGTATGAAAGACAATTGAGTTCCCGGAATGTCTTTGCTTCAAACAGAGTTTATGTAGCCTACCCACATAAAAGTGTCTTCTAAAAGACTTTTGACAATTCAGAATATGGCAAATCGATTAACTTGAATCGATAATAGCATTCAATCAAATAAAGGTTAATCCACACAGACGTTGACTTTAGAATGATTATTTTTCCCTTTTTGAACCGATATGCCACCCTTTACCATCTATGGCTTCGTCATCAAGTATAATCCTTAGAGATGAAAAGCGTACTTACGTTTTAAGTCGAGTTTTCATGTCAAATGACATTTGTAAAAGAACTGTTTGAAGAAATACGAGTTGAGGTTTACCTTCAGAGTCTTTACTCATAAAGAACCATGTACAACGCACTGTAGATATTGAGTCATAAAGAAGTAGTGCCTGCTTTGTTTTTTGTTTTTTTTTTACTGAAAAAGATGTTCTTAAGCTTTTAACCAATGTTTAGATGATTTAATATTACCTGTCCAAATTGAAATGATAGATCTCTTCAAGTCATCACAATGTAACGCAAAGTAGACGCGCTGCCTCAATTACCCTACCGGCACACGAAGAAAGACAATTTACAATGTTTACGTCAAAATAATGCTTTACATGAAAGGCTGAAGAAGAAACTTAGCTTAGGAAGGTTAAATACTTCAGAGCTAATCATATAAAGCTAAATGGGGAACAGGTAGCAAACTAAATTACTGCAAAACAAGGAAAGAAGCAATACAAATTATAATTTAACATTTAGACGTTTCGCCTTTATTATGATTTCATAGTGATTAAATGAAATACTATTTGTTATATTGTTTCTTTCTTGACCCAAAGTCATCAATTACATGCATGTTATTTCCATTTAACTTTTTGTTTTATTCATAATTCTTTTACAGACAAATGCGCGTTCTTATCAGTCGTTTATCATTATCAAATGGTTCTCCAAGTGTTGTGCTTTTGCTTTTCTATTCAGAATCAGTAAAGGCAAATCTGTATAAGGAAAATGTTGGTGGCTATTTTTTCAATGTTACAATTTTCAATTTAAATTGAACGAGATATATCCTGCAAAGTTTTCATGTTTTCTTTAGAAATGTTGTAAAATATAAAAAAATTAACTTCCTGAGATCTAAGATTATTGCAATGGCAATGGCAATTTACCATGGGAAAGAAAATTTAAAAAAAGGGAGATTCTGTAAGGTCTGTAAATAAGCAAAGGAGGTGCTGTGAGAAATAATAATTTGAAGAACACGAAATCGATCAGCTGTCTCTATAATGCTCAAATTCTGTATTCACGATTCATTTTCTGGGCAGCCCTTACTTTGAAAATGAGTTTTTGTATCATTTACTTTTCATGACATGTTGTCTTATAGTTCTCGTGTCCAATTGTGAGTGCAAACGGGAACTTGGTTATAAAATCAATCTAAAAGGTATTACGGTTTAAAATGATAAATCCAGAGTTAGCTGGTTAGATACAATCCTTGTTTCAAAAGTTTGATAGTTCTGAGTTATAGCACTAATTACTTGGACACCACTATTTGTAATTCTGGATATTTGCTTACGTCGGTTGTATATATGTTACAGTCAGGATATCATATTGTATTTTGCTCATGGTGAATGACTTTAACTCTTCTTACATTGGAAAGTTGACAAATTTCCCTTCAATATTTTTTAGACTTAATGGAAAAAATACAAAAATCAGTACATATTTAAAGGCAAAGGTTAATTTTGATGTCGGCTGTGGCAACATATGTCATGTTTAATACTGTTTCTTTTTCATCAAACCTACATTTTACCTTAAGTATCATCCATTGATAATACAAAAGTGAAAGAAGGGAGGAGAAAATCAAGCTTGCGTTACCTTAAAAAGTTTGCAAGATATCAGGCTTAAATAATACAACACCACTTAGCTGAGACCTTCATCGTACGATTTTTTAAAATCATTTAAGACACGAAGATGAATAACTCAATTTCATCCCAATCCTTTACTATTTTGTGAACATGTTGCTTCACAGCACAAAAACTTGTACTCCTAACTGCAGTAGCCTTAAATATCTTTCCACTTCAGATAGAGTAAACAACAGAACATTTACATGAAAAAAAAAATGAAACATTTACATGATTTATCTTTGGTTGTGATATATTTTTTAAGGATCATAAATGTTACGTTGCAAAACTGTTTGTTTAGTTTTATTTTTACTATTTTCCCCTCTAGGAGAATATATGGAGGCGCGTCTGAGACTCTCCCGATCTGTTAAAACGACAACATATTGATGGATGACCAAACCGCAACGATGATAGATACGCCTTATCGTTTCAAAAGCTTCGCATTAAAAAAAATATGGAAAAGAATGCAAAATATCGATATTTTGACATAATCCTCACATGAAAGCTGCCTTGAGAAGAGCATTGTGATGGGAGCAGCAGAGCATTTTCTGCGTCTTTGTGCTCTACAATATTACAAGAAAAAAAAGGGGACAAAACGATTTGGCTTCCTATTTGGCAAACTTGTATTTTGTTGTTTTTTATTATGTGATACGTGCGAAAATTCAGTATGAATACTGACACAGCTAACAATAGAATCTAAAGGTCAATGAAACAGGAGAGTTAACTATGGAATAAAAATATAAAAAACAAGAGCTTAATAAAGAAGATATGTCTGAAGAGAGATCAAATGCCTTTACGGCAAATTAGCAAAATTTTCCTCATTTCATGGCAACCAAGACTAGTCAACATAACAAGAGAAAAGAGAGAAAAAAACAGTGATATTGCTCCAAGGAAAAAATTACTATTTATGTATTATGTTTGATCTAGCTAACTGGTATGATAATATTATTTGTAGAGAAATCTTACTACCAGTGGATATGATTACACAATTAAATAACATTTAATAAGCACAACTGCAAACTCGAAGGTGTTTAAAAGAAACCTCCTTCCTCCTCCCCTCCTCCCCCCCCCCCCCGCCTTCTTTTATCTCTCTCACCCTTTCTCCCTTTTTCTCTGTTTTTAAAAATTTTAAGTAAAACAACATAGTTCTACGAAAAACTATTTTGAATGTCTTTTTCTTTCTACCCCGTCCATATAAGTGGACACTAAAATAAGAATAAAGTAAGAATAGCGAGGACAACAACAACAATATTAATTTTAAAAAAAAAGTCACGAGAACAACAACTTGATATGACTAAAGATTCACCAAAGTAAACCAAATGAGATGCAACATTCCAATATTTCCCACACACCACGGCCTTACGTCATCTTAATAAAAGATGATGACTTATGCATTGTAAATCTGACGGTTTCATACCTGAAGTTTTTTTTTTATTTTTTTTGTAGTTTTGGGATTAACACCGTCGAGTGCGACGTAATGCGATTCACATGCTCACCTTCAGGTCCTGTAATAATGACAAGGGCTCAGGATTGGCACTCATCGATCAAAAACTATTGGCCAGAAGGCAGTGGCGTGCCAGGCGTGTTTACCTGGCTGAATTAGCCTAGGACTTAGGAAAAAAGAAACTGGGAGCTAGAGAGGGCAAGGTACAGGATTGCTCGAATGTTAGTCAGAAAGGTTTATTCACATGATAAAAATAGACAAACGTTTGAAATTTGGTACGAGTTTAAAGAAATAAAAGATACGGTTTAAAAGAGATGTTAGTAATGGTAGAAGAAGAAGAAGAAGAAGAAGAAGAAGAAGAAGAAGAAGAAGAAGAAGAAGAAGAAGAAGAAGAAGAAGAAGAAGAAGAAGAAGAAGAAGAAGAAGAAGAAGAAGAAGAAGAAGAAGAAGAAGAAGAAGAAGAAGAAGAAGAAGAAGAAGAAGAAGAAGAAGAAGAAGAAGAAGAAGAAGAAAGGGAAAAGTGGCTTAAACGAAGTTAATTCTTACAAACAGCAATGTTTATCGAATAATTCTTTTCAGGTAACCACAAACTGAGGTCATTGGTGTAGTCGCTAAGTCGTGTACAATCATTGGAATCATTCAGCACATTAGTTCAAGAATTGGCTTGAAAATTGGCGGCTGAGATTAGAAAAACAGCAATACTACTTTGTAGCTACCATAGTTAGCATGTCACTAGATTTCTTTAAATTTATGGTAGCATGATGGAAGAAAACAGTTAAAAGTAAGGCTCTACATACAGATAAATTTGTAAATGAGATGGCAAAACAAACCGAATTTTCTTGTTCCGCTCAAATACAGCCCCTTGTTTGTCTTCTAAATAGAACTTACTAACACTATCTTATGTTTTCGGAAATAAGCGATGTAGGATGTTTATAGTGAGAGATTCTATCATAACGCTTTTATTTCTAAAGCCTACATTACGGTGTTATGTGTACCTTTTTCTTACTCCTTGCCATTTGAAGTGCAAGGGAAAAAATACTTTAAAAAAAATAGTACACTTTGCTTACCCCTTCATGCCTTTTCTCAATCAAGCACAGGATTTTCGCTATTTTAAGGTGATCGTGAGATGTATGTCACATGAAAAATATTACCCTCTAGGGAATATCAGCAAAAGCTTTCGGCTTGTTACGATAGTTTTAATGGGTGCATATTATAATTATGAATAATTGGGCGTTTTCAACCACAGAGTGTTTATATTGTCGGCTCTATTTGATGATCGGTTTACTTTTCTTGCTCATGGCAAAGTAATTAAGAAATGTAAAATGCTAGTAGAAGCGGAGGATAATTGCAAATAGGCTTTTTCCTCAATGTAGCTAGCAGCGCTTTACATGCACTAACGCTAATACTAGTAGAAAGAGACAAAAAGATAAAAACACAAACTGAAAATCACAAACTGTTGTAATAAGAGGGGGGGGGGGGGGGAAGAGAGAGAGAGTAGTGAGGAATATTTAAGGAGGGAGGTAGATGGATGGATATAAAGATTTAAAGATATATTGATAGATAAATAGATAGAAAGACAAAGAGAGAGAGAGAGAGAGAGAGTAGTGAGGAATATTTAAGGAGGGAGGTAGATAGGTGTATATAAAGATTTAAAGATATATTGATAGATAAATAGATAGAAAGACAAAGAGAGAGAGAGAGAGAGAGAGAGAGAGAGAGAGAGAGAGAGGGGGGGGGGGGGGAGGAGAAATGGGAAAGGGAATGTGAGACAGACCGAGAGAGATTGCATTGCTATATTTTGAAATTTTGAAGATGAGGGGGGGGGGGGAGGTGAAAAATTACGAGTGAGGCTGGAGGCTGGAGGAGAGAAAATCAAATCTGAATTAAGTAAATGGAAACATTGAAATGACATCGCCTTTTCTTTTTTCATTTAAACCATATTATTGCTAATCTTAAATATTGACTTTGTTTATAAAAATGGAGGCAAATACGTATGGAGGAAGAAAGCATCACATCAAACATAGAAACAATTAACTCATACTTTTTAACAAAACTGATTTAATGGACATGAAACAGTTAATTCCTTAAAAGTTTTTATCTTGAAAACCCAGAAAGGAAAAGAATTTCTTGCAACATTCTTAAAAATGTTGTATGATTAATTTTATTTATGCAGTCTATAATTCTTTTCCTTTCCAGTTGTTAGCTTAGAGTGTAAATAAAATTGCTAGACCGAACGCCTATACTTATCCAACACAACGCAAATGAACATTTTCTAAATGTATACATTTATATCTGAGTGCTTATTTATTGTAACGAAATAACCTGTGCCGCAAATGTATGTCAATTGATCTGTATCGTGAAAGAGATCTGTATCACATTCCAGTGAAATAGTTGTAATTTTTATAGATTGAGAATGTCTAGACTTAGCTGATGGAAGGAAGCAAAGCTTTGGTAATCTAACTTTCTGTTGCAAACAATGAAACTAATCACCATAAACATTATAATAACGAAAATTGGCTATGACGTTTTGGGTGGAAAGAATTGCTGCAAAAGGCGAAACGCTAAAGCAATCTCTTGGACACGAGCAGATATACATCTTATTTATTTTTTTTTTAATGTGAAAGTGAAAGTTGTCAGTTATTTCCTTAGGGCTTTTATTACAGAGATCCTTTCACCAAATTTTTATTTTGTTTTATGGGTGGTATACATCTTAGCTGTTGATATTGCCTGACAAGAATTACGCATTTGAGCAAAACAAATATTCTTAGATATCCAGCTTTATGCTGTCTGGGTAGTCGGTAATAGAACCGCTTTTAAGTTGAATCCAATTTTATCATCGGCCTTAAGGGGAAATGTTAATATCAAAGTTCCAACGAACATAGTTGGAACAATGATTGCAAATTCCATATCATGAAATTTACAATGGCCATCGCAACGCAAATTGCTCGCGGTTTTGTGCTCTGACTGCTCTCTAATTTTAGGGCAATTTTAAATCTTAATATTTTAGGAGAGGTGGAAATACACAGTAGAAGAAAAAAATGGTGCAAAATAGAACAAAGGAAGAGAGAGAGAGAGAGAGAGAGAGAGAGAGAGAGAGAGAGAGAGAGAGAGAGAGAGAGAGAGAGAGAGAGAGAGATAAGGAATGAGACTCATAGAAATAAAGTAAAGTATTGATAAAAAAAAAAGGATATAAATGATATAGAAATATTCGATATATTTGATTCGTGAAAAAGTGAAGAAATGCAGTTAGACACGGTAATAAAAGGAAAAAAAAAACAGGTGGAGATAAGGAAGTTACATAAATAAATAGATAGATGTTAGACATAGATGAATTGGTAGATAGATAAATGGATAGGTAGATAGATAGATAGTGTACAAAAAGGATAGATCTAGATGAATATGTAGGTAGATAGATAGATATATAGAATACATAATGGATAGATCTAGATATATAGATAGATAGATAGATAGATAGATTGATAGACAGATAGATAGATAGATAGATAGATAGATTGATAGACAGATAGATAGATAGATAGATAGATAGATAGATAGATAGATAGATAGATAGAATACATAATGGATAGATCTAGATATATAGATAGATAGATAGATAGATTGATAGATAGATAGATAGATAGATAGATAGATAGATAGATAGATAGATAGATAGATAGATAGATAGATATATAGAATACATAATGGATAGATCTAGATATATAGATAGATAGATAGATAGATAGAATACATAATGGATAGATCTAGATGAAAAGATAAATAGGACATAAATTATATTAATTTATATAGAGAGGAAGATAAATTGATTGATGACTAAACAAATGGATGAATAAAGCTAAAAACAAAGTCACCTGGATTATCTTTATCGAAAAAAACTTTCGATTTTCATGATTTTTTTTTAAACCTGTTTATTTCGGACTGCGGTAAATTGATGTTTTTTTCCGCGGATATTCTATCTACAAATAATTAAAAAAAAAAAAACCTTCAGGCGCTTAAAGCGAGCACTCTTACATTTTCGTACACACTTGTACAAATAAGTGTTCACCCAAAACTGATCAATCTTTTGAATATTTAATCTGATGCCTTGTGCGTAAGCTGGTCTTTTGAGATTTTTTCCGATCAAGTTCAAGCTAAAAGCAATATAATGTATATCTCAAACCTTATCAAAAGTGTCTGAGAAGCAACCCTTTTGACTAGACATGATCTCCCTTTCTAAGTACAAGAACGGTAAAGGACACCCGCTATGTTGATAGAAGCTTGCTTGAAAATGAACGTCAACTTCAAGATTTTGTATCACTCTTTGAAGACTTGGAGAGCTAGGGAGAAATTTAATCAGTTGAAGAGCCCTTTATAAAACGCCCAGGCTTGCATTTTGTGCTCGCGAACGAAGCGTTAAGTTGAATGTACCCTAGGTGGCAAGTTAAGAAGGCGAAAAGTTTGATCGTGAGCGGCAGTCAATTTGGTCTGAAGTGTGTGATATAGGCTCTTTGCGCTTTTCGTGAACAGTTAAGATTTATCAAGAGCTATTGAGGTTGTTTGGGTTAGAATCGGCACTTCCGTTAAGCAAATACACTCAGACGATAAAACGAATGGTTTATCTAGTATAGAAAAAGCAGTTTAATGTAAATGAAGATACCGAGAGAAAGAGAGAGAGAGAGAGAGAGAAAAGAAGAGAGAAAGGATAGAGAGACATACAGAAAAAGACGAAGAGAAGATAAGATTGTGTCATGGGAAATAAGTAAAGTATAAACAATATAGAAAGAGAGAGATAAAGAGATACAGATTGAGAAAGATAAAGATGGCAAAGATGGAGAATGTATACCCATGGCATTTTGGAGAATTAAAGAATGGCAGACTAGAGTTATACAGTGAGAGGAAGCAAAAATAATAAAGAAAAGTGGGAAGGGAAACAAAGTGATAAAAACTGTATTTGCACACAAACAGGCAAGTTAAAAAAAAAAAAAAACATTGAAAAAGGTCGTAGTGAACTTTGAGCTTTTGTGAGGAAAGTGCGACGAAAAGGAAGTGGAGAATAAAAGAGAAAGCGGAAGAGAAAGACAGAGGAAAAGATAGAGAGCGGCAGATAGGGAGAGAGAGAGAGAGAGAGAGAGAGAGAGAGAGAGAGAGAGAGAGAGAGAGAGAGAGAGAGAGAGAGAGAGAGAGAGAGCGAAATACGGAGACAACCCAAAATAAATAAATGGTAACTGTAAAGAAGCAAAGTCGCGGAAAAATGTAATAAAAGCTCAAAGAAAAACCAAGAAAGGGAAACATTGGCGCAAGTCGTCAATCAACTCATTGATTGGGTCAAGACCACTTTGTGGATGTTTTTTCTGGAACACCCTGTTCGCCCGATTACACCAACACCCAGCAACACATCTTGAACTGATGTTTTTTTCAAATGGAAATATCCTATTAAAATGGATGAGTTGACATGAATATTTGTCCGGCACTTTTTTTTTTTTTTTTTTTTAGGGGAAAAGGCAAGGGGGAGGGATTGAACTTCGTGTTATTATTTTACAATTGAAAAAAAAAATGTTCAATGACTTTGGCAAACTTCTGTAATCCATTTAGAAAACCAATCAAGATATATGAACGTTTTTATTAGTTTAAGGGACTTGGAAAAAAGATAAAGAACATTCAAAGTTTTTTTCAACCTTTATGCTTTTGCATATAATTGCAAATAATATACATCTAAACCTTTGCTTAACATTAAATCTTATCTAAAAGCACTTCAGGAAAGTTGAAGAATTTACAGTTACAGAGATTTAACATATCTTCGCAGGACAAAATATCTTCATCGTGAATATAAAGAGATATAGAGACGAGAAAGTGTTGCTAGTGAAGATAAAATCAAAGGAATAAAATTGTTAATATATCCATGAATATTTTCAGTATTAATATTTATGAGTTCTTCGTTAAAATATTTTTCTAAATAAGATGTGCAAGAAAGTTGAAATATGGTTTGAAAAAAATTGGAGTCTGAGGACCTGTTTTTTGGAAGTTCGGACGGAAAGGTAAATGAAAAGGCCGACGTGTCGAGATGGAGTGTCGAGGGTT
Organism: Elysia crispata; assembly: GCA_033675545.1. Classification (NCBI taxonomy): domain Eukaryota; kingdom Metazoa; phylum Mollusca; class Gastropoda; family Plakobranchidae; genus Elysia; species Elysia crispata. Next base: position 109,653 of record JAWDGP010005256.1, read on the forward strand.
TTCATTGTTTTTTTTTTTTTTTACCAAAAAACAAAACAAATTGTGATAGTAAAATAATCTTAGGGTACGCAAAAAAAAAAAAAAATGGTGAAAAACCGAAAGGGTAAGTCTAGAGTTGCGAGCACAAATGATTAAGTCCCATATAAGTTGATCAGAAGATTGGGAGAGACCGTGAGACAGATCTTAGAGGGAAGATACAGAGAGAAACAATGATTTTATGTTACGGGAAAAATATTTTCTCTCATTGCGCACAAACACCCACAAAAAACAAACCCGTTTCCTGTTGTCAAACGTCAACACCAATCACCGCTCATTACCCACAGCCATCTGACGAGAGCCAAAAGGGCTTGAAACTCTGGAGTATTGGCAAAGTAAATCTAGGTAATCAATTTTATTATTATCATTTTATATATAAATCTATAGATCCAGAGACAGATAGGCTCATAGGCTGAAGGCAGGTAGTAGGAGATTTTAAAAGAAAAAGCTATCCCCCTCTCCCTCTCAAACACTCTCTCTTTTTTATATAATGATAGATACATTTACACCGATAAATAAATAAATCGGCAGAAAGACAGATAAATGAATAAGGTTCGATATACATAGAAAGGATCCTTATTGTATAAAAGAAGTTACAAGAGAGAGTAGCGGGGAGACACAGAGATAGATAGATAGATAGAGAGAGAGAGAGAGAGAGAGAGAAAGAGTGAGTGTGTGTGTGTGAGTGAGTGAGTGAAAGACAGAGAGTGCAAAGGCTAAAAAAAAATTCAAAAATAATCTACACGGGGTTAACACTTAACAGTGAGGATATACAGGGAACCGAAAAACGGAAATATTGTAAAATCTATTGTAAATATTTGGTGTGCATTCATCACTAACTTGTTAAAAGGTAAGTCTTGTGAGAAAAAATATGTAGCCAAATTGGGTCAGTTATGCGGGTCACACGTGTTTTGAAAGGTGCCATTTGTATCCATCGGATATTTAAATTAGTTAATATTAAATGTACGAGAAATTGACATGTGGCATCTGAAAAGGTTAGTGGTAAACAAGGAAAGTTTGGGATGTATAAGATGAAAGACAGCTAGAGAAAGAGATATTGACAGAGATAATGAATTTGTCAATAAACATATAGGGGAGCAGAGTGTGTGTGTGTGTGTGAGAGAGAGAGAGAAAAAGAGAGAAGGAGAGAGAGAGAGAGAGAGGGGGGGGAGGAGATGATACAGGCAAACATAGAGAGGAAAAAAAAACAAAAAACAAAGAGCGACAGACACGCATTCAAATAGATAGTTAGAATAAGAGCGAAAATCAAGGGACGGGCAAAAACTTTCCCACTATTCAATAGAAATATTATTCAATATCTTCAAATATATTAAACTTTTTGGTTGAAATTGTATTGACTTTATGCAGTACTTAACTCGTGAAAGCTTAAAGCAAAATCATTTGAAACGTACTCATTCATGAAACGCAGGAATGAAAAATTTTATTTAAATCAACTCCAGCTGATATAAGTTCTTTAATTGTTTGTGTTGTCCTGGTTTTTAAGGAGAAAAGACAAGTGTTAACTTCTTGACAGATCTTCTCAATCTAAAAGCTATGTAAAACCCTACGAATCCTCTCAATGGAACAAATAATTTCTTTTATTCTTCATGAATTTATCTATTCTAAATTTTTTTTTCGAAATTAGAAGAAATAATGTTACTTCCGTTATGGCAATCAAGCATCAAGACAAGATCATAAACCGTCCAAAAGCACGTTCGGACAGGCGTAGATGTTGTGTATGACTCACACATAGTGAGGTGTTCCCTGCCTCAACCAGTAAGTGAGTGCCGTATGGTTGAGTCATCGCAGAGAATGCGCGTGCCATGAACGCTAGATGGGCCCGGGTTTTAACCCATCTCTATTGATCTGAGCTATCAGCGGCGTCAAGTGAAAACCACGCGTGCTTCATGGCAAATAGCCGCAGGTGCTTATCGGTTATTTGGAGTGAATTAATCGAGTGTTGACTGAGCTCGATCGCTGCGACAATTCGTGCGTCTGGTGAAAATATTACGATAGATCGGTGGTTTGGTTCTCATGTTAATATTTTAAGATATTTTGTCGTCAGACTCTCCGTTGTTTGTTCTTCTTTCTGTCTGTTTTTGTTCAGTGCTGACCACAACAGTTTACTAATGCTCAATGGCGCATCAAGAATTTTTTTATTCGCACGTAACACGTAGGACGGGCAGCCACTGTACTGGCGATCGTTTTGATAGAGGCAATGGCTCAAGATAGGTTAAAAAAAAAAAAAAAGCTAAATTCATATGTAACTCCAAGGGATATTCAGGTATAGCGCGTTGCGGAAAATATTTTTATCTGGAGAAATATTAATCCCCTTACTCACTGGAATACCATAGTTTGACAACTTTTAAAAGAAACATAAATTAATGAGGTACGTTTACGAATTTTTGCAATTCGGTATAAGAAAAATAACATATGGAATTCAAGTGATATGAAAAAAAAAAACAACCTAATCTAACTAATACCTAACAGAATTCTGTTTGGTAAACCGTATACTGGGGGCATTAGTGTAGAAAAGCGCGGCTCTTTTTGTCCTGAAAGATACATTTTTCTTTTTTTCCTCTTATACAAAAACTGTTTGATCTAGCAAAATAACTATAGGTAAATCTGTTTTCTCAGCGGTCCTGTTTTCTGTTGATCCAAGAGAACTGTGATTGTTAAATCGTCTATTGGGGATATTCATGTCACATGAAACAACTCATTGCATTGAGAGGGACATAATTATTTTTTGTGCTCCTCTACATGAACTAATTGATCTAGCAGAACCGCGTAAGGTAAATCTGTTTTATCAGCA
>JAWDGP010005256.1:117500-127500 GCA_033675545.1 Elysia crispata
TTGCTTTGATGCTTTAAAAGCCTATGATTTTTGGCCATAACATGGCATGAGACGACACGACCGTAATTCCTCTCTGGAAGTACTCCAGGTTTCAGCAGCCGTCCACCTGGATCTTGAGCTGTTCCTGTCTGATGTGAAACCACTTTATCATTCGGTGATGCTAGAAAATTTCTGCGCATTAAATCTATGCTAAAACATATTAACGACACATGCACTGCGGGGGAAAAAAGATTGAAAAACTTTCAATGAACACAAGAAGAAAAAAATGACTTCTACTTTTAAATTTACCACATTAGATAAAGAAGATATTTTGAAAGCTTTTTTTAAGGGAAAAAAGACAGAAAACGAATGTACAGACAAAATTAGTGAAGGGAAAAGAGAATTTTAGTTGAAAGTAATGAGGGACGTATAATGCGCATACAAAATAGAGAATAATGGAAAGACAAAATAAGAATGATTTTTGCGTTCACGTCACAGTCTGCCGAGCTTTGTTCCTACTTATGTGAAACTGATGTAAAATAAACGTGTTTTCAATTTTTAACGGCAACAAATTCATCGTAAATGTAAACGTGGATTTTAATAATCACTGCAGTTAAAAAATAAACAGCATTTTCTTTTTGTTGGCAAAATTTGACAAAACAAAATTCCTGATGTTAAAAACACAAAACAGTATAGCTATTTCATCAAATTAATACAAACGTATTATTAACGATTGAAATCTTAAAATCATTAAAGAACACAAATTAACCCAGACACCTACAAGTATGGCTATTTCTTGTTCCACGATCGAAACAAAGCGATAAAAGACTATCGACGAACCCGAGATATTGATCCCCGAGATGGTGTGGAGGATAATACTTCTATTATATCTGCAGGCTAGGGAAAAGCCAATTATATCTTTGCCTGTGGCGTGCATGTCTGCATTAATTATCTGTCCACTCATTATTCGCACCTCAGAAGGTTTTCAAGTCAAAGACTGCTTAGACCTGCTTTTAGATATAGCAGAACATATATTTTAGAAATCGATTTTACAATATTTGACAATGCATGACAATTTATCTTAAAATGAAGTGCAAATGTCGAAAAAAAAAATTGAGGCTCATATTAAAGCTCTCACACAATTCTTATTTTCCGTTTGTTGACGGTAAGCTTTAAGGTTAGATAAACGTTTTTCGATCGAAATGTTCTGGAAAGATGTTGCTATTCTTTTACTTAACCAAGAAGAGATGAATGAGACATTCACAAGGCTATCGAAAGGGAATGAACATGCTCGAGACTTTCATTTAATAAGTTCACAACTTATATGTTATCATTATCATTTTTCAAAATAACAAATGATGAAAATGAAAAAAAATATAATCAAAAGTGTAGAGATATATCTTCTAATAATGGTTGGTCGATGAACTTCTAACTTTAAAGGACTCCACTTTCCGCTTCACGTTCCCGTTTTAAGAGCATTTCCGATACTTAATGGTTTCAGTCATCGTGGTCAAAACTCCAAAAGAATAATCTATAGAAAAGTAAATATAAATGAGCTTCATTCCAGCACTCTCACTTTTCTTATTCAGAATGAAGCAGACGCAGATCTTTCTTTGATTTGTTTTCTTTCATTCTCACTTTCGATTTTTGCTCTCTTTCTCTCTCTCTCTCTCTCTCTCTCTCTCTCTCTCTCTCTCTCTCTCTCTCTCTCTCTCTCTCTCTCTCTCTCTCTCTCTCTCTCTCTCTCTTCTCCTCTGTCTACATTTAACTCTCTCTCTCTCACACACACACACACACTCTTTAGTTTGATATTAGAGCATTTTCATTTTTTGAATCGGATCCCTTCTTATCTTAAAAGTAACTAGCATAGCCACTTCTTTAAAGCATTTCTCTTTGATCTTTCTTCGAGCGTTTGAATACGTTCGAGCCATGAGGTATTGTGTAACTATCTTAATTTCAATCCAAGATATATGACCGTTTCCCTGTAGGGACAGAATTCTGCAAATCAATATTGTTTCCTTACAGAGACATGCTTATACAACATTGTGTTCTCATGCTATAAACAATATCGTGTCGCAATACTACGAAATTGAAATCACTTTAGAACTAGCTTAAAAGAATGCCTTATTTCCTAATATTATCTCGGATTTCTTTAATTTGATCAGGTGTTAAGATGTACCTTTTGAAAAAGCTGAACGTTTCTAATATAACATGAATATATAATAATATAACAGATGAATTTGAATTTTCGCTAATTTACCACTAAAAAGATAAATTTGTTATATTTTTTTACATTAAGTTATCTGCGAAACCTACCATTGTTTACTGAACTGCTTGCCAGCAAAGATCTTTAAATATTGAGAGTATTTTTTTTTAATGCCTTTGGCTTTATGTTAAAAAACATAGATTGATAAATATCTTCCAAGTATCTTATAGGCATGAAAAAAAAGCTCTTATATTTACTCTTTCTCTGACAGTAATAACCCGTTGGAGACTTCCCACTGGTGCTAATGGCATGCGCCCGCCCCCTCCCCCCCCAAAAAAAAAAAAAATAATAATAATAATAATAATAATAATAATAATAATAATAATAAAAAATAAATAAATAAATAAATAAATACATAAATACATAAAAAGACTAGCAAATTACCGAGATTTTTTTTTTAAAAGCGCCAAGAGATATCAGATCAGATGGCACGATCATTTTAGTCGCCGTAATAGTTCTGCTCTTTCTGCCGTGCCCATCACATGCCGTAAATTTAATCACTGCAATTACACCTAGAGTTCACCTGCCGTTCCTCTATTTCTTATGAACTCTGTAAAACTATAGCATTTGAAGCATCCTAGAGCTCTTCCATGATTATTTCATTCTAGCGCCCTTCTTTATATTTTCTTCTTGCCTTTTTACGTTTTCTCTCCTTCGCTCTTTCTTACTCTTGTTTCTTGTTAAGTTCGCTTTCGACCAGACACTCCCTCCAATTCAATTCTTTTCTCTCTGTCTCTCTGTCTCCCTCTCTCTTTCTCATTATTTTGCTCACATGCTTCTCTGATCATTCCTTTTTCTGATATTATGGAAGAAAATGTGTTTATTCTTTTAGGCAGCGAGACCCCCTGATGAACAAAATGTTTAGGTATGCGGAGTATCTAACAAGACTAGCTCTTCCCTCAGCGTGGATCCTGAAGCACTGCACTGAAGCACTGCATCATTATCTTTACTCAATTCAAATATTTCAAAATTTTCAACACTTTCGCCATTCCTAAAAAAGGTAATGGTGTTCTCTGCAACCTTTTTAAACTAGTAATTGATATAATGTTATGATAAATAGCACCATAGAGCAGATATCGTTAATTTAGACTGGCAGCCTTTTTTTTTATTGATAACTTGAGCCGTTGTATATCTTAGCATAGAGCTCTTCGTGATACCAGGTCTGATCAGGTAATAATATCTGAGTTAGAGAATATACTTACGTACACGTTTTTTTTTTTACTTCACTCAGTTTTAAAAAGTCTGTAAGAGATTATAATTATACTATCTGTATCCTATCATGATGGAAAAACAGGCTTAACACTAACCTAGGATCAGAAAGTCATCATGAAGTGAGCTACAGATCTCAGTAAAATAAGTTTCCAATTTTGTAATCATAATTATGTGACACTAAATCTTTTTTATTCCAATCATTACAGGCGCAGGAGAAGCATAACTGTATTTACGTACATTGATCAAATTGTAAATAGAGAAACGTGATGTATTTTCAAATTCTTCAATAACCTATTTCATCACACTAAGGAATGTTGGTAACTATGCGATATGATATATAGATTTGTACTTTTATCCTAACTAAGTCAATTTTCTATGCTCCACTGATTTTCTCGCTCCATAGAGTATTAACATTTAATCAGACATACATTCATATTTCTCCTGATAATGAGTATGAATTGTTCGTGCCGTCGCTTAGTTTATATTTTTTACCTTTGTGTAGTTATCATTCCAACGAATCAATGATGAAAAAAAAAAAACCAACAAGAACCTGCTTTCCCAGCACAAGCCTATTAGATCGGAGCGTTGGAAAATTTCTTTATAGTAATCATTAAGTGATAAAACCTTGATAAAAAAGGTTAAAAAATACAACAGAGAGATTTGAAATGATGCGATGTAATGCCCAAGCATAATATCTGCTATGATTTCAAACCGTAACTGAATATTAATAGGCTTAAAATAACAGGTTTTCCTTACTTGGAGAGCTTGCACAGAGTTAAAGCTAAAAGGCAAGGCGTTGTGCCTCACCGGGCAAAGGGCTTTATGAGGCTCGCAAGGGGATCCAGATCCATCATCATAACATGGTAATTAGAAGACAGGGAACATCTTTCAAAGCTATTGCTTCCCCTGTGCTTGTTTTGATGCTCGCCTAGAGCACAGGTGGGCGTGGCTGGTCTATCACGTATTCATTTTATTTGATCGGTTCAGCGCTCGAGTAGGCAGCATAATAATCGAATACTTTGTTGCATTCGGTTTTTACAAAGCAAACATTGCCTCCGGCCGTAGTTTGATCATTCAATGTGGTGAAGTTGTAGGACCATGCCAATTGGATCAACGCTTTTGGCTGGTTTTCAATTTCACATCAAATGTGATGGTCTTAATTGATATCCATATCCCATACAGGAAGAATACTGCAGCCTGTTTGTAAACCAAGAGTTGAAGCCTTTAGGATGTATTTCCTCGTGGAATGACTCCAATACCATGGACTGACGAAAGTATCCTCTGCAAAGTAGCCTAAAAAATTAATCCTTTAAAATAAAAAAAGCAAGCAGCAAAGAAAATATTTCATCACGTGAAGAGGGGATAATACTAAAATATATGATCAGAAACTCAACACATACAGGTAGAAAATAAAACAAGTCCGATATTTTTTCGAAAGAAAAGCAGGATGAAATAGAGTGGAATCAACATACTACAAGCAAAGCATCATCTGTAGAGCTATTTCTGCACACCATTTTGGAGACTTGAGTTTGGGTTAAAGGCAGAACTAGAAAAAGAATTACAATCATAATGTGTTGTCAAAAGTGCTTCACTTTAAGTTATGAGAGGCACAGTTTTCTATATATTTTATTATTTTAAGTATGATTGTGAAAGTCTGGATCTTTTCAATATAATGTGACTTCTCATGCTTTTCTTTCAATAAAGCAATTATTACTTTTTTCCTTCTCATTCCAATATTCTGTTTTAGAAAACAGAATATGTAAACATAATAGCATTGCAACACAGACATGTTTTATTTCCACATATTACTGATCGATGAAAAAAAAAATGTGCTACAGGATGTGTAAATCATATCTATCCATATGATACTGCGAGGACGCATGTTCTGCCGAAAAATAATTTTAGCAACTTTCGATTTTCGAAAAGTAGCAGTTACAAAGTCTGTCGCTATCTATTTCATATACATGTATTTTATCTCTCTAAGCGTTTCCCTTTCTAACTATTTTTCTCATTCATAACCATCAATTTTTCTATTTATCTTGCAACCAATCCATGCGCCTATCTACTATTTATTTCATATATTTATCCATCCGTCTATCTACACACCTTTTCTGCTACTTATTTAGCTATCAACTTATGCATATATCTTTTTATCTGTGAATATCTCTGTGTCACTAGCACTTCATTTGCTCATATGAATCTTCCCCACTGATCATGTCAATTTATTTCTCTTTCCCTTAACCTCTCTCTATCCTCATCTCTACCACAACCGGTTTCCATAGGGAACGCATTTCTTATGCCCTCGCGAGGAACGCCAGGGCAACCATATCTGTAAAGCATTGTAAATAATGTGGTCTCCTGATCCCCTAGGTGACCCTAAACCGCATACGACCATAACCAGATAGAAGTGTATGGGCTCCTCACGACCTTCCTTACTCACACAATGACAGTTTGATACCCGATGGCTCATGCCCTTAGTATTTTCCGTTTCTTATTTTTGTCTCTCGAACTCTGAGTAAACAATCTTCATTTCTTTTAATAAAGTAATAAATAACTAAAAATTCCAACCAAACGTTCATAATGAAGTATTCGTTATCAAGTTTTGACCGGTCATATAATAGTAATAATCGTGATTGTCAATATTCCCGTTTCAAAATTTAAACGTGTCAGAACTTTTCATTGCAAAGGAGTCTCCTTCTATAAGGTTATGGAAAGAGACGTTTTTAAAAAATTTTACAACAAACCCATTTATTACAAAGTAAACCTTTTATTTGCCATAACGCATATGAACCTTCAAAGATTGCCTTATGCAAGCATCAAAAGTAATAAGGAAACAGCAGAAGATCTTGGGGTGTCCCATTCAACAAAGAACTTTATCCTTAGCCTTAGGCTCGAAGAAATATATTTCAAACAGTTTTAGGAATGATGAGGTTTTTTTTTTAAGTTGCATCTGAAATGTATGACTTTTTAGCAATAAAGTGGTTGAATATTTTTATGTGCAATTATAAAATTGTTTCTTTTAAGCGTAGATGAACATGAACTATCAATTACAAGGAAGCCCAGAGCAACCCAAACATTTATCTCTGATTCATTTTTTTTAGAAAAGCTCGAGAGTTCAGAGACAGTTTTGAGACTGACAAGCTCTACCCCTGCTAAACTTTACTAATCAGACAATGCACTTCTTTAAGATTCTTATCAACCTCAGACTTGGATACTGAAGTCCGATCTCCGAGATGTAAGCAACATGCTGGGTAATCCAAGCAATCCAAGGACCAATTGGATTCCTGTCGTCTCTGTTATTGAATCTGTTACTTCACAGAAGTTTGCAGTTGGCAAATTGGGGTACAGATCACTAGAATATAATATACAACAGGAATCGCTGTGGAGACATTTTGTGTTTATCAATTTTTTATTTTTTTTTATTTATTGTACTCCTGAAGAGGAAAAGAAGAAAGGGATAGAGAAAAGAGAAGAGGAAGAAGATAAAAAAAGAAAGAGAAGAAGAAGCAGAAGAAGAAGAAGAAGAAGAAGAAGAAGAAGAAGAAGAAGAAGAAGAAGAAGAAGAAGAAGAAGAAGAAGAAGGAGGAGAAGGAGAAGGAGGAGGAGGAGGAGGAGAAGAAGAAGAAGAAGAAGAAGAAGAAGAAGAAGAAGAAGAAGAAGAAGAAGAAGAAGAAGAAGAAGAAGAAGAAGAAGAAGAAGAAGAAGAAGAAGAAGAAGAAGAAGAAGGAGGAGAAGGAGGAGGAGGAGGAGAAGAAGAAGAAGAAGAAGAAGAAGAAGAAGAAGAAGAAGAAGAAGAAGAAGAAGAAGAAGAAGAAGAAGAAGAAGAAGAAGAAGAAGAAGAAGAAGAAGAAGAAGAAGGAGGAGGAGGAGGAGGAGGAGGAGGAGGAGGAGGAGGAGGAGGAGGAGGAGGAGAAGAAGAAGAAGAAGAAGAAGAAGAAGAAGAAGAAGAAGAAGAAGAAGAAGAAGAAGAAGAAGAAGAAGAAGAAGAAGAAGAAGAAGGAGGAGGAGGAGGAGGAGGAGGAGGAGGAGGAGGAGGAGGAGGAGGAGGAAGAGGAGGAGAAGAAGAAGAAGAAGAAGAAGAAGAAGAAGAAGAAGAAGAAGAAGAAGAAGAAGAAGAAGAAGAAGAAGAAGAAGAAGAAGGAGGAGGAGGAGGAGGAGGAGGAGGAGGAAGAGGAGAAGGGGGAGGAGGAGGAGAAGAAGAAGAAGAAGAAGAAGAAGAAGAAGAAGAAGAAGAAGAAGAAGAAGAAGAAGAAGAAGAAGAAGAAGAAGAAGAAGAAGAAGAAGAAGAAGAAGAAGAAGAAGAAGAAGAAGGAGGAGAAGGAGGAGGAGGAGGAGGAGGAGGAGGAGGAGGAGGAGGAGTAATAGAAGGAGGAGGAGGAGGAGTAGAAGAAGAAGAAGAAGAAGAAGAAGAAGAAGAAGAAGAAGAAGAAGAAGAAGAAGAAGAAGAAGAAGAAGAAGAAGAAGAAGAAGAAGAAGAAGAAGAAGAAAAGAGGAAGAAGAAAAAAAAAGAAAAAGAAGATGAGAAGAATGATTACAGTAACAAAACACAACAGCACGGAAATGAAAAAAAGGAACAGAGATGAAGAACTGTGTGACCAGCATGTTAAACGGATATGACTTCGATGAAAATCGATAATGTTTAATAAAACTTTATTGGCATGAATTTTTATAACTGCCTCGTTCCCCGTCAATACCATGAGAGGTGTATTAGCATATTTTAAATACGGTATGGCATTACAAAATGGCTCGCTGACAGATTGTCGATTTTGACTAAGTATGGCACTTTTATTTGTGCACTAAGCGTTAACGTGTTCAAAGTATTGGTTGGGACAGGTTTTACAATTGCTTTTAGAAGCCTATAAAAGTTAGCAGCAGTAAAAGAAATCAATAATCTTCTAAGTTTGTAACAGGAATTTTAAAGTCTACTAAATGAATCTTTCGTAATAATGCGATCATATAATATAGCTTGTGATTACCTGAAAGAAAACAACAAAAGCATGGTAGATCTTGTATTTGATGATTTATTGATTGATGTTTTGACGTGAAAATGGCTTGATTGAAGGACCCATTGCTTGCCTATTTTTATGAGTCAAATAATATAAGAAAGCTTTCATTATTGATTCAAAGATAAGGAGGTAAAGAAGTGAAAAATCTAAAACTGAGAATGTGTAACTGGTAGTTTCCTTTCTTTCATGTAACAGTTGTTACTATTACTAACAAATGTAAAAGCAAAAGTTATTGTTTAACTATTGAAGTTCTTCACAGCAGCTGCACAGTCAATATTCCTTTTGATTTCTCTAGAGTGAAAATTATGGGTTCAATGATAAATATAAACAAATAAATATCAATAGATTAAGAAAGGCACGAGTTAATTAGGAACGAGGAAAGAAAGAGTGAAATATTGATTTTAAAAAGTATAAAAAAAACAACACAAAACAGACGAAAGAAGTGGAATAGAAAGCTATATTAAAGTGTTTAAGATAGCTAGAAAATGAGAGGTAAAGAATGGAAGAGAGGCAGACAGACAGACAGACAGATAGGCGAGCAAGCAGACAAGTTGATGACCCAAAAAAGAGATAATCAGCGTAGAAAGAAACGTTAAGGTAGAAAAAATATAGAACGATAAATTAAGAGAAATTATAAATGCGAAGAGATAGATAGATAGATAAAATAGATGCAGAGAGAAAAGGATAATGAGACACGCTGGGTAAGAAAATATATGATTTAGACTTGGTATAATTGCACCAATAAACGAGCCTATTGTGAAAGCCAAAATTGTTTAAAGTCGAACCAATTTCCACACTAAAAATGACTAAAAAAATTTTTTAAACTAAAAAACAAACTATTAGATTTGTCGATGTTCATAAAATCAAATGAGGTTTTCATTTCGACATGCCGAGCTCTAAGGTTAGTCTTATTTTGAAGGCAAGGCCCAGACTGCGCAGTATTCTCCGATATTCCTCCCATAATTCCTAGAACGTGCACCGGCTACTGCTCAGTGCTGAGAACTAGGCGTGAGGGAGAGCAGTTTCCTCTCTGGGTGATGGAGCATGTCTATCGAGTTTCCACGTAATGCTCTTTGAAAAACAGTTACGCTTAACTCGGGAGCTATCGACCTTCTTAGGCCCCCCTGAGAGATCTCCATTGCCTTGTTCCAAAATTTACCTTTAATTACGTATTCACCGAGGCTCAATCCGGTGTGCCGTTTACAGCACATTGTAGACAAAATTAAGCTTGATATCTCAATATAGTTATTAAGAGGTTGACGGTTTAGGCTGATCATAATAAGAGTTTTCCCTAAGGAACATGGCGTGATTATATCACCACGGCCCAGATAAAGCTCATGTTTTACCAAAATTTAAGGTACGCTTTACGTTGAACGACCTCTGTATCTGTTTTCAAATTTAAGGATTTGAAGTTATATTGCATGTACTCAAATCACTGAATCACGGCAATACTTTTTTTAAGTTATTTTCCTTTATTCATTAATTATCTCGAAGTAACAACATATTATAATTATATCAAGATTTAACTAATCCAATT
>JAWDGP010005256.1:132500-177500 GCA_033675545.1 Elysia crispata
AAAAGATGTTTGCGAGGTGTGCTTTGGTGACCCTTTTGATCCCTCAAGGTAATCAGGTATGCATTGCATTGTACATTAGAGCCTTTCAGCAGGAGATAGAGCAGGTATTTTTAATTTTGATAGTTTTGACTGAGAAATTTAAACACATCAATAATACGCTCAAGACGTTAACAAAATTTAGTGACGAAGCCTAGAAAAAGTTTTGAGGGTCATGAAAATAAGACTTTATTTACGTGAGAGGATGATTTAAAAACTAAAAAAAAAATAAATAACAACCATTTCATACAAAGTCTCATTCATTTGACTTATTCAATATATCGTTTTAGGGTCTTGCAGCAATGTTAATTGGAAAGCTAATTTTTTTGGGAAAGAGAGAGAGAGAGAGAGAGAGAGAGAGAGAGAGAGAGAGAGAGAGAGAGAGAGAGAGAGAGAGAGAGAGAGAGAGAGAGAGAGAGAGAGAGAGAGAGAGAGAGAGAGGCAGACAGACAGACGAACACAATCATCTCATAAACCAAGAATAAGTGAGAGAAAAAGTGTGAGGTATTTCTCATTATGAACCTACTACACAAATCTGGTCCCCATCTGACCTTGTAGGTAACGTGATATTTGTACCCGCCAGTCTCAGGTGACAGTTCCAGGTGGGAAAGAGCTGCCTGCTTTGGTCTTGTGGCGGACGTGACATAGATGAAAGGACTTTTTGACTAGTTTTAGTTGAATCCGTTCAGACCTCTACCCACAGAGACCTCTTGTTTGATTATCATTATTTCCCCACTCTTTGCCTGGTAGTAGGTAAATGCACAGTAAAAAATCGCATCGTTTTCTTATTTGCCCTTATTGTGCCAAACTATTGTGAAAACATGTGCATATTGATTTTTGCCTACCGATGGAACGGTACCAAAATTAGTGTCGAAGTTACCGACAGTTATACATGTTATGAGAGATGGGAAAGAGTGGATGGACCTTGACAATTGCTGACAGCTAAAGGGGTTTCTGTTTTCTCATATTTTCTCCTCAGTCAAAATATAAATCGGCATAAAAACGATTTGATTATATCTGCATTTCGCATAAACTTCTCTTGCAAGATAAAAACACCCAGTTTTATTAAGAGATTATCAATTCTCGAGTATTTATTTGTTTAAGCAATACTCTAAGATAGTTTTCCCATCGCCCAGAATAACAGTTAAGGCTTTATCTCAACTTTTTTTCTCTGGTTTTCTCTGATTTAAAAGATACAATCAATTCTTTTTATTGACACTCAGATTTTTTATGGAAACAAACTAAAAAATCACGGCTGATAAGAACTTCAAATTAAAGGGTATAGCCTTTTTTCATTCACTAGTCTTCGTTCAACTAATTTTCTGCAGACTGGACGAAAGTGACATTTTAAGTACACTAAGACCACATACGGCAAAAATAGAATACGTTTTCTATACGTTTTCTCGAGAAAAAGCTATGAGAAAGTGACATTTTAAGTACACTAAGACCACATACGGCAAAAATAGAATACGTTTTCTATACGTTTTCTCGAGAAAAAGCTATGAGAATAGATTTAGTTCTGTCTCCTGAGCATATACGTAAACAATATAATTACTGAAGATGTTGAACTTTCAGCGCGGTTGTTGGATCTTCTGACTTTGATATAATAAGGTCAAATATAAATATGAAATACTGACGCTGAGAACAAAGCAAAAAAAAAAAAAGGGAGGAGGGGAACAAAAATCAGTAAAAAAGGAAAAGTAATTTTATTGGGTTTTACTGTGTTTTTACCCGGAATATCTTTTAATCCCTATTATTACATACCTGTGGGGCCTAGTAGCTCAATATTTTTTATTCTGCATGTGAGTTGCCCCCCCCCCCCCCCTCCCAAAAAAAAAAAAAAAAAAAAAATACCGCAAGCGTGAGATTGTCGTGTGTGATCAAGGATGAACCATGATTGAAGAGATCACTATCATTTGGAAGAGGAGGGGACTCGTATCCTGGAACAGCTATATTCTCTTTAAAGTTAATGGAACGAGGAACTTATAATTTCTGAAAGAAACTCTGCTAGAGCCGGTAATCCAAAGACGAGTAATGATGCTCAAATAAACAAAATAAAAATAGCATCGCATTTTGAAACGGTAGGAGTACATTGTATTGAAATAACGGTAGTTTGTCTCATTAAAACCAAAATTAGAAATGTGCAGGCTAGGCGCGTGCAAATCCGTTCTAGCCTTTTTGATCTGTGCACTGTAAAAAAAAAAGGAAGCAAAACTGCAGAACAAAAGGTCACTCTTTAGACAGAATGCAAGATAATTTAGAAGCATGGTATGGTGCGTGCTTATCTTTGCAATGCTCTGTGTGACCTGAGTACAGAGAGAGAGAGAGAGAGAGAGAGAGAGAGAGAGAGAGAGAGAGAGAGAGAGAGAGAGAGAGAGAGAGAGGCAGTTTACTCATGTTGTGCCCTAAGCCTTTTCACAATGAGCGCAAATGCGAATAAGGTTTCGGATATGTTTGAGGAACGCCGATGGTTGTAGTGTTAGAGCGTCCTCTCTGATGTCCTTAGGAACTTTCTTCACGGGTTCGGGTCCCACAATGGCGTGAGCTTAAACTCGATATGTAGAAAGTCCTGAGATATCCGTGCTGTGGACGAGCTGTATCAAGAGAGAAACACGCACGCATGGTTTTGTATAACAACTTTGATATTTTCCAAAGTCCAGCGAGCTTAATAACAAATTTTAATATTAAAATTATTATTTGTATTTAGTTTGTTAAACCTCTGTTATGGAAAATGATAAACACGAATTAATTCTCTGATGATTATAGTATCCATCCCGTTCATATTAATTTGACAGCTGCTCGACTATGAAATGTTGATGTTATAGTGGAATCCAGGTTACATTATATAATCAAATTATTACAAGTTCTTGTTTCCCAGAGTGTGCTGTAAAGTATATGTTTGGTTTCAGGGTAAAACTGAGGTTACGCTTAAAAATTTGATGTTCGATATCTTCTGACACGAGCTCTTCAGTGGACTTCAGATATGAATTGTATAGATTCACTTGATACAAATTTTGAAAGCTGTGGAAAAGGCTTAAAATTTTTAATTTTGCACGTGTAATAAATTTCATTTAGATTACTATCTAGTGACACTTTATATACATGAATGCTAATAGGTAAAAGAGGTTAATTTTAATTGCCAAAGTAAATGAAAGTGTCGTTGTCAAACAATTCTACTTTTATACCCTACATAATAACACGGCTCTTCTTTATGCACTACACGTTTATTAGTAACAAGCCTGTTTAACGATTTCGATACTTACAAAACAAATGGCTATGGTAGAAAACTCTGTAATATTGTTCAAGGACGAACCGATCCGACTCTTTAGAGTATTGAGTGAATACTTGTTCAGATATTGTTATCTATGCTTTGATGCTTAAATTCTCTCCCACTCAATCCTTTTTACACACAGATATAAATCTCTATTTTGAAGGAACCAATAAATGTTTCAACCAGGTTTTTTTCTCCAATTCTTTTTCGGTCGGATGTGTGCATATATTTTTGTCAAGTTCATTAAAAACCAAAACTTCCATTTAATTAAAAAAATAATTTTATGCGCAGCATCTTAATCCTATGTTTGCATGATACAAGATGTGCGTATCTCTTTATATCTTAAAACTAAAAAAATCAAATATATTAAATAGAGAAATGTATATTTCCATAATGAAAAATAGGAACAAGAATAATAATTCTGGAATAAAAAAATCAACGCAAACATAAAAACTGTATATGTCGATCAATCATCAAGAAAGACAATGTAGAATATGGAATTTTATCTTCAGAAGAAGCATCATGTGAAGGACTCAGGAACGTTCTCATAAAGGGCGCCAGGGCAAAAACTGAGACAATGATAGGTCGATATAAACCTGTGACTTTGGCGACTCACTTGATAGGGCGAACTGATGCGACTCCAACTTTGGCGACTTGCTGTTGAAAGTATTACTTTTGGTCGAGAGGTTTGACATGACTGATGTTTTAGTCTAGACTTTATATCTAGTCTCACATATGCTCTTCTAATATTAAAATTGGAAATGGCCCTGGTTGTGCCGTTTTGTCGAACGCATATAGTCGCAAGGCAAAATGCTTTTCATCACTTTTCAGAGACTGCAAGGACCATGGTTTAGTGCTGAATTTTCTCCTACAGCGGAGTCGGTTTTTATTTTCAATTATTTTTTTTTGCAATAGCCCATATCATTGCCCATTTTTCACATAGAATACGGATAGTTCATACGACGCGAGATTTTATTCGGAGCTTGCAGTTGTTGTTTATGAAAATTCTTGTTATGAAAAAAATTCCTTTTGTAAATCAAAGATAATAAAAACATTCACAACGACTGAAATTTAAAAGAACAAGCCAGCACATTTTATTCGTTCAGAAATTCATATTGTTGACATTTGTATCGTGATCGCTTATTAGTATCAAAGTATTCAGCAAAACCTCGGCAGCATATTATTTCTAATTAATCCTGCCTCTAGGCTGAATAATTTGTTGACTTCATTTAGTTCAATTATTTTGCTATGTGGATCTGTGTTAACTTGACATTTTGAGAACTACACAACCGAGAGCGAATTAATCACTTCATTAACATGGTATTTGAAAAAAAATACCATTTTTATAATTTATGAATATGCAATAATTTTTGTTTTAAAACAAAACCACAATTTAGTTTTGTATGTTTCGAAGTTCTTATAAAACTCAATTATAGAAACCTCACAAATATTTCATACAAAAGACATAAATAGAATTGAATAGAAATGAAGAGACAGAAAGAGGGCTTGAGAGTGACAGAGAGAGAGAGAGAGAGAGAGAGAGAGAGAGAGAGAGAGAGAGAGAGAGAGAAAGAAAGAAAGAGAGAGATCAACAGAGATGAAGAGAGACAGTCATGCCGCTTACTCACAGCCCATTGAGTAAAGTCATGCCTCAAATTTTTCACGGGGAATCTTATATTTGTATCATCCTTTATTCATGTCTTTGTGACATGGAGCCTATTGATCTTGTAAGGAGAATGTTTGAGAAGCGAATAGGACCAGTGCCCATCTATCTGGGCTGGAGGTGAGAGCGAGTTGATTATACTCATACACACACACACACACACCAGTCCTTATCAAGCTCAGAGTCAGGAAGCCGTGGCGCCCGACATCGCCTGAGAGTGAGCAAGTGCTTGTGGCAGTGTGAGTCACTCAGGCAGCCAGACCACTCAGCCAGAACCGTCACCATCTGGCACAATCACCCAGGAGTCAATGTGTTTTCTTGCTCTCTCAGGTGGTGCTGGTGGAATGTGAAATAATTCACATGAATAGCAAGACCACGTAACACAACATTCATGACTTACTTGTTTCATAAAATTTTTTGTTCATTTTCCCAGCTTGGGTCTAATTTACTTTGAAGTCTACTGCATTGGTTATTGATAAAAAAAGAGGTGCTTTAGTTTGATCAATTGGTTTAATATTCAATTGATTACAAAGTACTTGAGAGAAACTAGATGCAATAAATTTACCAGTAATCTAGACAATTTCATTAAAACCTTACATGTTTCAATCCACAAGTAAGTTTAAAGTCACATTAAAGAAATTTAAAACGCACTTTTCTAAAAGTATTCTCCCATGTTACTCCTAGTTCCCAAAGTTATGGCCAGATTTAAAATTTTGTACTAAAACAAATTTGGAGCATAATCTTCTTACAAATCTATTGGATCGCATCCAGCAGTGCCCATCAAGTACGCCTACCAACACGTGTACATCACAAGATTTAATCTGTTAATTTGATAGCAAGGACGCAAAACACTCTACACCCTCTCAGGAGAATCGGCATTGTGAAGCCAACTAATAATTTATAAGCGTTGCTTTCTCGTATTGTTAAGACGGTAATGCACAAGGAGCTCAGATGAACGAATTATGAGAAGAGAATAGATAATAGATTTTAGGCAACACGTTGGCAGAAAATAGACCTTCATTTAAAGGCAAAATCTTTATCTATTAGTTTGCACTGTCTTGTTTTTCTTAAAGCTTTGCACCTAATCGGAATGTTGTACAGTAAATTGTGTTCTTGGTAGTCATGGCGAAGACTATTAAGGTCTTGAAACTTTTTAGCATCAAAGTTTACAGTTTCAGATTGTAGTTAACAAGAGCATTTATGTTTTAAATACACAGGTATTGGTTTTGTTATTTTCTGTAAGTACGAAGAACAAAAATGATCGGTTCATTTTTTGTAGATTGTGAACGATTATTATTATCTAAAGCGGAAGATAGTTATATATTTTTCTGCTGCATTAAATATTTTTATAAAATATTTTCTATAGCTAATATAATTTATATATATATATTGAAGCGATAGAGATACAACTCATTTTTTAAGAAAGTTTACTTTTTTCTTCCCATTTTTTTTTTGGAAAACATAAATATTTGTTTTGAACGGACTGATTTCAAATACTTTCTTTCATCTATAGCAACTGCTTACAGTCTTGTAAATGCTTTTTAAGGGTTTTAATGGACCGTAACAATTAATTCATTAATCTTCAAATTATTGTCATAAAATGTACTTGTGTTTTTTCTTAAACTTTAGACAAAACTTTCAATTCCTTAATAGAATGTACCATCGTTAGATCTTGTTATAACCTCTTTATTTTCAAAATATTCAGCAGCATTGCAAAGATGTTTTTTGGTAGCTTTAAAATGTTTTACTCTGATGATATTCCTAGACAAAATCTTGAGAGTTGTTGTCAGGTTCTGACTCTACTCTACAGAAAGCATGTCTTATGCCTGTGTTCTCTCTTTCACACTTTCTCTCTCTCCCTCTCTTTCTCTCTCTCTCGCTCTCTCTCTTTCTTTCACATTTTTTCTCTCTCTCAAACACACTTTCTCTCTCTCTCTATCTCTCTCTTTCACTCTTACTCTCTCTCTCTCTCTTTCACACTTTCTCTCTCTTTCTCTATTTCTCTCTTTCACATTTTCTCTCTGTCTGTCTCTGACTATCTGTCTGTCTGTCTGTCTGTCTGTCTCTCTCTCTCTCTTTCTCACTTTCTCTCTCTCTCTCTCTCTCTGTCTGTCTGTCTCTCTCTCTCTCTTTCTCACTTTCTCTCTATACATCTATCTATCTTTTTCTCTATTCTTTCTATTGCATCATGTCCCTTCTTTAATCTATGTGCATCATTCTTACATGACTCATTTCACTTTAAAAAATGTTGGTATTTTACTTTTTTTACTTTTTTTTTTAACATGGGGCAGGTTTAATTGTATTGATGCATTAGTTGGTAACATCTTATTTTCTCCTTCATCATGACCATGACCAACACCATAAGCACAATAATTATCGTCACTTTGCTTTTGTGGCTTAAGTGGAAACGCATGCTTTTTGCGACGTAAAAGTTTAGTTTGGACAGTTGTATTTCTTCATCACTATCTTGATATATAATTATGCTTTTACTATGCGATTTGTCTATTTTTCTTACATTATCAATAATCTTTTTTAATGTATACTATTGCGCAAGGCCAAAAAGTAATAGTTTTTGGCCTCAATGTTTTTGAGGTCAAAGGATGCAAATAAGTGAAATATAGTGAATGTTGCGTTCCTGTTGGAGTTTTTCAGCTAGATCGCCTCTGGTCACCACACATTTCGTCGCCTTAGTATTATATTCCTCTAACTGACATCTAGGTGCGTTTAAGAAAACTGACTTTAAAACTTCATATGATGATATCTCTAAAAGTATTCTAGCTGTACTGTCGTGTTTAACATATTTACTTTCACTATGATTGCACTAATAATGTGGAATATCCAGAGATTTGAATTTTTGCTAGAATGGGCAAAGTCCATCGTCAGATAGAACATTATACTTCCTAAACTACAGGATTTTGTCAGAACTACTATGTTCTAAGTAATTAAAACTAATAAAATCTCTCGACAGACCCACTATCTCAATTTACAAAAAAAAATTGTTATTAAAAAAATAACGACGAGGTCATTTTAATATGATGTGCATGTATAGTAAGTAATTGGTGGTGTCTGTCGCACTCTTTACGGAACTGTATTTTGGGTTCATTTATAGACTATAAAATAGAAATAGACTTGAAAATAGAAATTAAAAATAAAAATCTAGAGACAGAGTCTGAGATATAGAGAAATAGATAGAGAGAGAGAGAGAGTGTTGCAAAGAGATAGACAAATAGGGAAGAAGAAAAATGGGGCAGACGGAAAGATTCTTTGCAGACCAATGATATACTGGTATTTATTATGAGTGATAAGCATACATTGTAGTAGTAAAAACTAAAGCACAGAAATAAGAAAAGGAGGAAGGCAGAGAAAGAGAGAGAGAGAGAGAGAGAGAGAGAGAGAGATACTAGATAGAAAGATACAGTTTTGATAGGAGAGATTTTTTTAAAACAATTTTCTCAAGATATAACAGTTTTAAAAGTATAGGCATGCAAATAATAATAATAAAAAAAAACATAACATGCGATACAGACATAGCCAGATATTAAAGTTTCTTGCTTCACAAAAATTAAAAAAAAAAAAAAAAAAAAAAAAAAAAACAAGCACATCCCTTGCTTGTTTGTCTGCCATCTTCTTAGACCGATGCCGCGTCATTTGAGAAGACGCATTCGCTTAATTACTCTCCTGTGATTGGTCAACGGGCATTTAGAACAGTATTACATGTTAAAATCTGTTCGGACGCACTTGGAACAAAAATATTTTGGGAATTTTGTAAAAATGAGTACAGATTTTTATTCAAAAGTAAGTGTAGCTAGAACAAAATGCGAATTAGGATTCAGTAGTGCCCGCAGCTCAATGTTTAATCTCAGTAAGAACAACATAATTCTGAGACGACGATTTCCTAAATCACTCACGCTTTAATCTAATTTGTTATGAATTTTCATATTGTTGATGGGAGGATTTGAATTTTCTATTATTTTACATCACTTTAAGCTTAATACAGATGGAAACGAGGAAAGTTGTTTTTATGATAATAAATGAGTTGTTATTATATTAAGGCAAACCACACACACACACACAAATTGAAAAACAACAAACAAAAACACTTAGTTCAACTGAACCGAGGAACCCTTCCCTCTGCTGGCATATTTCTGTTCGGCTAAATTGTCTGCTTTGTTTTTAGAGATTGTGGTAATGATTATAAATGAAAAATCGTTTTAAGTCGAACGTATTCGATCGCGCCTATTTTCACACTCGATTTATCACGCTTGTGTTTGTGTATTTGTATGTCTTGGTTGGATAGTTGTTACTTTAACGTGTAGGAGCTTCAATTGCAGTTTTCAATCTTCCCCCCAACCGTCTACTACTGCCAACCAATAAAAAGATTTATACACACCTAACCTCACCCTAAATTATTTCTTAACTCTTGAGATCTCATGCCACTCAAGTGAATGAGTCCCCCCTCTGCTGTCTTGCCTGGTGTTGGTCATACCTGGCATAGCACTCTCTTGGCTGCTGACACTGTACGCTACAAGAATGCCGTATCTTTACTGTTACGACGCCCATTGTCTTTTTATCACGTGCTCTCATTTGCCTGGTCCCCTGCCAAAGTTACCTGAAAGCATCATACACCTGTAAATGATACGACGAATGTAGACAGTTTTTACAGGTAAAGCCCATCTTTCATGACAAGTTGAGAGAAGAATTGCTGTAGGAAGAAGTGATAATAGATGGAAGAGAGAGAAAGCACTTGTCTCGGGGTATTGTAGATGAGTGTATATTTAGCTCACGGCTCAAATTACTTTGTTCGAGCTGTTGGTTGTGAAGAGCATGAGAGCTATAGATAGCGCCATATATCCATAAAGGAAGAATGAAAGTTGATCGTCGAGGTACACGCGTTCTGTTGTTAGGGCGTTGTTCTATTTAGCTCTTGATCAATGTGATACATTGCAGAGGACAGTATGGGATAGACATATGACGCAATCTCTGGTTCTAATGACAACTACAGATTAAAAAACAATCTCATAACATGCTAAGTTAATCTGTAGGATATTTTTAAGAAGTTTGCAACGAATATTGACCGTAGTGTTTTCTGTATAGCGAATGTTGAAAGATTACATGACATGTAAGGCTGTACTTTGTGTATCGTAAGTCGTTATGAAATTCCGGGTAAATCACATCAGAAATGAATATTGTTGCCTGTAAATATAATCCAGATCTGTTACGTTTTACGTTTTTATTTATTACAGCTGCATCCAGTGTGCTGTTTGATCTTCATCGTTAATAAATCACTGATTTTTTTAGACCTGTAATTTGCAAATTTATGCTAGATTAAAATCAAACGATTTGGCTAGTTAAAACAGGTCTGAATTCCATAGCGAACCAATTGTGAAGAGTTTTCAGCTCTTTTTCCAAACGATATCATTATATAGACTCTCACATTACGTTCGGATTCAACGTCATTTTTTTTTTTAGATAGGAATGACTTTTCAACACAGAAATTAATTTCAGCCGCTTGTTTTCTTCCAGAGGTTTTGAGGTGGGAATGAAGAATATTAATGTGTAGATAAAGATTACATTAGGACTACTTTTTGGCGCAAACAGGTAACATGGCTTGCATGATAACATTCTTTCTTTGATGAGAATTTTGTTTTTAAAATTTATATACATATATATATATATATATATATATATATATATATATATATATATATACAATTATGTGCTCAGATTGTAATAGCTGCCGTAGTATATTAGTCGTAATATTGGCGGTACTCACAATGTATACTGATACAATATTTCATAGTTGATAGGTTTTTCCGAGAGGCCAAAGATAAATAAAAAAGAAGAAGAAATAGAGGCTTGCTTCTTTCGTCGGTTATCTAGTTATATAAAATCTTTCAGGCTCTTTTAATTTTATTTTTAGCCCTCTTGCACACCAAAGGTCCAACATGACAAAGAACTATTTGTATATATCATACAGTCAATCTATCAAATAAACACTGTAACAGTTTGAGAAAGCAAGTAAATGTAGAGTTATTGGGAAACCTTAATTTATTAGTATCATGATCTCGCAACTGAATTCATATATGGCGATGTTGAACAGGTTGTTCACCATTTTATTTGGGCTCTCTTTACGCTGCAATGCTATGACATTAATTGTTCCTACACCTTTATTGACACTTCATTAATAAATCGTAAAGTTTTATCTTGTCTGGCCATAATGGTGTCGTGCGCTTAAAATCTAAAAGGATCTCTCTCTCTCTCTCTCTCTCTCTCTCTCTCTCTCTCTCTCTCTCTCTCTCTCTCTCTCTCTCTCTCTCTCTCTCTCTCTCTCTCTCTCTCTCTCTCTCTCTCTCTCTCTCTCTCTCTCTCTCTCTCTCTCTCTCTCTCTCTCTCTCTCTCTCTCTCTCTCTCTCTCTTTCTTTGTTTCTGCTTTAAATTAATTCTTTCTACCTGTTGACAGTTGTATACTTTTCATTGTCTATGTATTTCCTCAATTCTTCAATTTTCCACAATACTCCATTCTATCTCACCCCGTACCCTTTTCTCCACCCTATCCCTCCCTCTCTTTCTATCTCTATTTCCCTTTTCACTACCACGCTTCATACAGGAATACCAAATTTACATTCCTCTATGTCTCCTCTTTGCAGTTCTTTTCTCTCTATCCCCTCTATCATTCATTACATTTTCCCCGCTACACTAAACCTTTTTTAAATTTTACTCTATACCTATTGGGCTAACTCTGGACACATTTTTCTTTCTTCTCTTCTCTCTTTTAAGATGTTAGCTTGCCATTTAATATGATACTTTATTAAACTGTCATTTTATTGATCACCTTAATATGTAAATAATTTTAAGGTCTAGATTAGAAGCCCAGTTATAACTCCCAATGAAAGAATGATCTCTTTCTCTATTAAAATAATCCAACAAGCTGAAAGTCGGCGGCCACAGTCTAAATATATTGTTCTATTATATTAAACATTTACAATCTTTATCTTTGAAATATCAACATAAAAAGCATTCTAAAAAACCCTCATTTAGAAATCAATTAAAATAATTGATCATCCCAACAAAGCTTGGTGAACCAGTTGAAAAGTTGAATAGGATTTTTCATTGTTTTTATTGACCCTCTTTTATCTATTTTTATGACAAGTCATTCTCATAAATTTATATCAGATGGTTTCTTTGAATATAGTTTGCATAAAAAATATGCCTTAATCAGAGGAGAATCCAGGACGAAAAAATAAACTTTAGTATTGAAATATGCAAAGTTTTTGAAACAAGGGAGACTTAACAGTAAGGTAATGATCTCCTTAAATATATAATAAGCCTTAATTATAGACACTACACACATACAGTTTACTTTTAGATTTAGATGTTTTTCGAACTAATGAACTGGCCAAAGGAAATGCATCTTGATAAATAGGAAACTTTAAGCAAGTGCTGGGTCATTGCAATGACCATTTATACTGTCTGTTCTGTCATTTCTCTGTAGAAGTGAATTAAAATCCCACTCCAAGTAAAAAATCCTATGAACTTTTTCGCTGTCATTAGATATAATTAATTTTATACAAATAAATATTGATAGGTTATTATCTTTTGCTTTGCTACATTGGTTATGGTGGAAAAAACAGCGAAGGCTCCGTCCTCAAGAGGCGATAAAACAATAAATAAAACTTCAATTCTTCTTCTTCTTCTTCTTCTTCTTCTTCTTCTTCTTCTTCTTCTTCTTCTTCTTCTTCTTCTTCTTCTTCTTCTTCTTCTTCTTCTTCTTCTTCTTCTTCTTCTTCTTCTTCCTCTTCCTCTTCCTCTTCCTCTTCCTCTTCTTCTTCTTCTTCTTCTTCTTCTTCTTCTTCTTCTTCTTCTTCTTCTTCTTCTTCTTCTTCTTCTTCTTCTTCTTCTTCTTCCCGCTGCCCCTCTTTATTACATATATCATTATTATATTGATAATATGACAGCCACGGACGCATAACGTGATCAACCCAACACAACAGTAACCCTGAAACACAAAAGCAAAGAACTTAGCCAGCATAACACCTCTCTGTGAGAATTGCTAAAGAATGAATAACACGGGCCACTATCTGAGCAAGTCTTGGCAGCGCTCACCAGCATTCTGAACAGCTCTAGCTCTAGTATGTCTGGGCTGTTGTGAGGACGGGCCACGGGGAGAAAAAGAGTAGATATATCCCAGTTGATGGTGTTTCGTCAAAGAGAGTTTCTGAAAATGAGTTATTATTACATTATTTGTTTAGGTTTTCTTTTTTTTTTTCATATGTTTTATATTTTTGTTTTTATTTATGAACTAAAAAATGACCTCGTTGATGAAAACACCTTTCCTGCCTTCTTGTTTGTTTGCCTAAATTGTTTTGTATTTCCTTAGGCACATGCAAAGGTATAAAAAAAAAACCAAGAGTAGTTTTGGGTACAGATATTGTTTTGTTTAAGCTCCCAAACAATGCAAAACATTTTCTTCAACATTAAGTCATTTTATTGTTTTGAAAACTGCTTGCATTTTGGTCACAAGAAAAAAAAAATTGTTATTTTCTATATTCCTTTCATTAGAATTTTGTCTTACAAACGATTATAATATGAAACATAAGCTAAGGCGTAAACTTTATACAATGATTCCATAAATGATTGTAGTAGTAAAGGTGATGACTCGAGAGAAGGAAGGAAAATGAAATAATAGTTATCTTGGTGGGCAGTTTTAGATAATTATGGTTAAATGAGGAGAAAAGATATTCGAACAAAAGATTAAAAAAAAAAGAATCAAGAACACTTGGGTCAAGTTTATTCGGCGTATTCGGATTCGAACGCAGTACTTATGTAGTTAGCAGTCCTCCCTGCAATCTACCTGGTGCCTGGTGGGCCTGGTGATGGACCAGAGAATCAGAGAAAGCACTAATGCCAGGTCTAAATGTTTGCTTGAGAATGGCGCACCCTGGAGACTACAACAGTAGCGGACTAATGATGTCCCTCATGCCACTGTAACAAGCCTCAGCCTCCATCGCTTTCATGTTGTACGAATTTGTTATGCTACAGTGGGGCCTGCAGCAAGTTCAGGAAGTGAGCAAGTTGGTGCAGAGGAGCGGAGAGAGCTGGTCAGTTCATAATGGCGCATCCAGGGTCCAAACCAGTAAAGAAGTCAGCAACAATAATAATAGTTATTAGTTGGTCTAGTTTTCCAGATTTGTTTTGTTAATGTATGGAACAAAGAGAAATTGGCCTATACCAAAAGCAGGAGCTTATGATCGTCTGAAAGTTTTTATATTCCCTTCGTTATTAATATGACCTTTCGTTGTGTTCCACTCGTTGATAGAATATTATGTCTCTTTTAAAAATTTATGCTTGCCATTCTAAAATTAGTAACAGCGCTATCTTGGTGCGTTTTGTGTGAAAGCCCGTTGAAGCCAATATTTTTGTTGCTGTTATTTTTCTTTAATGAATTGCGAAAAGTTGCTCTTATTAAATTGAAAAAGACAAAATTGTAACAAGTAGATTACTTTACAAACACTTATTTTAAACTCATTTTATTTGCGTGTATTTTATTCTGACAGACTTAGTACACTTAGATTATTTAGGTAATGTGTAAAAAAAAAGGAATTTTGTCGATCCTCTTGAAAGCTCATTATCATCTAGGGTTAAAATGAATGAGCAGCCATGAATTTCAGCAAGGTTGGGAAGCTGTAGGCACTTTTTTCGAAAATTTATGATTTATAAAGGGGATTTAAAGGATCTTTAACTATCTTGGGAAATTACAGAATGAGCTATATTCCCAAATATGGAATTTCTAGGGCTTTTTTAGTAAGTCAAGATCAAACTGAAGCGAGATGGGAAGACCACCTTTATATCACTGGCCTTGCTATAATTATCAACAGTGACTGACTCTGTATTGTTTCTGTGAATTGATCAAAGAGTTCTCGAACATTTAGTAGAATCTAATCTTACGTTAATATGAGAATCTCAAACATTTTTTTATATATTATGATTATTCTATGTAAAGAAGCAATGGATGTTTGTAAAGAGATAGGTCTTGGTGGAAAATATCGTGAGATTGTACGTGAATGCAACAGAGAGAGGAGAGAGAGAAAGTAGAAGATCGAAAGGAAGAGAACGGAGAAAATCGAAGAAGAAAAAAGTGAGAGAATTAGAGAAAAGCGAGAGAGTAGGTAGTACAAACGAAGAAAGAGAGAAGAGACAAGATCGAAAGAAGAAATACAGTGAGGTATTGAGAGAAAGAAACAGAGAGAGAAATGCAGAGAGAGAAAAAAGACAGAGAAGAAACAAGTTGGAAAGGAAGAAAAAGAGTGAGATAATTAGAGAGAAGAAAGAGACTAGGTAAGAGAAACAGAGAGAGAGAGAGAGAGAGAGAGAGAGAGAGAGAGAGAGAGAGAGAGAGAAAGACAGAGAGAGTTTGATCAAATGGATATGTAAGACTGGAAAGAGCGATGAAATATCGCGCGAACAAATTATTTAGCTTCACCCATCTGGTCTCTTAAAATCATTTAGCTGAATCTTTGTAAAAGAATATCCAACTCTATTATAATGTAAGCTCTATATTGTGTTTTCAACAGCTTATTATAAACACCTCCACCTTTATTCTTCCATCGATCTAATGGAGACCGAAAAAGATGTGTTTAATTAAAAAAAAAAACATAAATATGATTATTTATATGTTTGTCTCTCATTCAATAAAACGTTTTCACGAACTCGCGATGTTACCTCTTTTTTCTTTACTTAACAAAGAGGTAGTATTGACTACTCAAGGGCGTGGAGAGTGTGCAGCGCCAAGTCAATACACTCAGGCAAAAATATTTAATCAGTAGTAATCAACTCTTAGCTAATATCATACAGCACTGACAGTTACTAACATCTTTCTACAACAAATTTACAGTCCTATGACTAAACGATGTTAAATATGTACAACTATTATGAATTCTCTGAACATCTGGATTGAAATCTAACATACTGGCGAGGTACTAACAGTAGATAACTAGATATTCAGCAGCTGGTAAAAACTAGATCTCGAATAATTTACAGTACCGGCAACTGGTGAAGCACGGGCAACGCGAATAGAGGGAAAATCTAGAGCTTCTCATTCAAGCCTGCCATGCCAGCGCGCGCTAGTGCGAGAAAGGGTAAAGGTAGCGGAGAAGAGTGGGGTAGAACAAGGTGGGACCGACCGCTTCAATGTCCCCCCTCTCTCTCTTTCTCTCTGTTTCTCCCTGCTTGTTTCTCCTGAGGAGAGAAAGTTAGAAAGTTACGACCGAGGTCGGTGTGGGCGCGCGACTTTCCTTCGAAGTTAATGCGTTTATCACCTTTCAATGCTTTCACTGATTTTGCTTTTATCAGAGACGGTATACGTGTATCAGTTCTAGTCCTGTGATAAATTCTGGATACAAAGACAGCAGAAAATAATCCACGGATTTGCTACTTTTTCACTGCCACAAGGGCGTGGGTGTCAGATAAAAGACTGAAACCTTACAATATATATTTGCTGTTTACCGCTCGCTACGGATAGTCTTTGTGTCTTCTACTGAAGTGATTTTTGGATATCTAAAGACAAAATTTAAACTTATTGGAAAGCACATCTTGTTCTGGACTGTTAAGGTAATCATAAAGTAATCAATGGAGATAAGGCATTTTTTTTTTTTTTTTTTTTTGGCTAAGCAATTTTGTAGCTCTTTAAATTTTTTTTTTAAAACTTGAATCTTACACTTATAATGCTTTAAGTGTTTTGTTTCTTCGAAATGCTTTTACGTTTTATGTTTATTTTATGTAACCAATGGATTTTTCAATAGAATACTTTTTTTTGTTTCAGAAATAGTATTTTTTTTTTCAATACACTAAAACGCAGTCTAAAAATGGGGAATTAAGAATTGCAATGAGCCATAAATTAAATGCTAGCTGTAACGAGTGAACAGTTTACAGTATAACATTAACAAAAAAGGTTTAATTCCATCATTATTCAACAGTGCCTCCGACCACGCGAAGATAGAAGAGAAAAAAAGCTTTGCGGCATTGCAGCAATATCATTAATAAAATTATTCAATTCATAGAAACTTCATAATACATACCCCGGTATCTTGAGTCCAAGGTGTTAAGTTTTAGTTTACGTTTGCTGCCAGCTTACAATATGGTTCTACTGTTATAACATTGCATTTATCAGCCTCTTTCAAAATATGTAAACCGTGAAGAATGTTATATTCGTCTTTACAAAAATTATTTTCAACTCTACAGCCTTGTCATTCTTTCATCATAATATGATTTATGAACGCTACGTGGGACATTCGATCTTTCGCGGCGGCCTAATGCTTTTTCAACGAACTCGCCTCTTCCGTGATAAAAGTCGTCTTGTTCCGCTTAACACTTCTTTGATTGACTTTAAATCGGAGTTTAATATCCCCTTTTCACATGCAAATTCCATTCGTCAACTCCGCCATTGCATTTTTGAAAACAGTGAGAAAAACAGCACGCTTTCAGAATCTTCTTTTATTAATGCTGTTAAAAGCATTGAAGTGAAATATCTTATCGGAAGTTGCTGCTCTTTTATTTCTCTACTTACTTTCCTGCATACAAAAAAAAATCGATCTATTTCTTTTCTTTATTATATCGTTCAACTACAGCTTCTGAAAATAGATACTCTTTGACTCTTACCCAAATAGGTTCTCGATTATCCAACCTTATGAATCGAAAGTGATCCATATAATTTCAAAGTCTGGAGCTTTGAAAAATTTTCAGCGAGAAACACAAGCTTCTAAAATGACTTAACTGTGTTATGGACATAGAAGAATTAAATTTCAATATTTTCCGCGTTTATTCACTTAAAACCCATGAAAATTAGGTCTCGAATAACCCGTAAAAATCTATCATTTTTTAAATTTTATTTGTAACTCACCCGTCCTCAGTTATACCCATTAAAAAACTTAATGAACATGAACTTCTGAACTGCCAGAATATTTCTGACACACAAACTTCTTCCATATGAACATTATCGGGACTATGAAGATTCTAAATGAACTGTATCTTAACAGGTTCGGGCGGTGTTGAAAAGGACAAACAAAAGGGTAAAACATTCTTGTATATTCTGATTTCTTTATATCTACGTGTTTTTTGGTTGTTTTTTTTTTTTTTTTTGCTTCGAATGTGCCGAGGAAAGAGACGATGTTGTATAAAATTGTAAAAGTAATCATTTTAAGCGAAAAAACGAAAGGAAACTGCGCGATACAAAAACATATATTGCAATAATTGTTTTTTGTGAGAATGTTAAAATGATGTCTCTTCCTTGCATTCAAGTTAGCATGTAAAAAGTGGATATCAAAGTCTCCAGTTTCTTGTTGTTTCTTTCTGCTTCAATAATGAACAAAGTTAAGTAATTTATCATTTTAAAAGGTATGGGCTCCATAAGTTAATGCTAGTTTTATAATGCATACCTTTCTATAATTAAGGCTATTCTTTTCCGTCTCGCTTCTCTCCTTTCCCTATTTCACTAATGCTATATCCCTATCACAATCCGCTATTCACACTCCACTCTCAGTCTTTAGACGCGTTATCTTTCGACATTTTTTTATTATTATCCCCTTTTCTGTTTTCCAATTATGTATTTGAAAGCTTCGCAGGAAATAATGTTATTACGGGTATCCATAGCAGCTGTTCATCGAGTAATCTTTCTATTTCTTTACCCGCCCACCCGAAGACGTAAATGCCAATGTGTTTATCTAATTATCACATAGATGTTCGTTTTCCAGCCGTTCTACTTTTTACTCTTTCGATAGCCATTGAAATCATTTTTATCTTTTTCGAATTCTACATATTTGTACATCCTCACCTCATGATTAACATAGTTTACAACGACGCTCCCATCAATTAGAAAACTACTTAATTCTCTCGCCACTTTCACATTTTTTTCAACATTGAAACACAAGCCTAAACCACACTCCTTAGTCAAAAACATTACTCATCACTTCTGCTTCAACCTTTGCCTCTTTTCATCCCCTTTCTCAATTCACAATTTGCTCAGGCGGTGAAGTCCGCATTCACTCATCCCTATCTGCTCACTTTTACCGCCGCACTCTCTACATCACATCGCATGCCGGTTGTAAAAAGACACAATAAAGATTGTCTCTCTGCTCATCTTTTTTTTAAACTTGCTTTATTCTTGATATTCTTGTGAGCGCAGAGCTATAATTGTAAAGCTTGTTATTGTAACTCATGCAGGTGAAACGGAGATATTTTGTTCATGCAAATAATTATACAACTTATGTTCGCATTCAAATATTTCTGGTTCCAATCTAAACATCAGGACTCCCTTTTATTTATAACACATTGGTTAATGTAAGCGAATCATATCATCAGCGCACAAGGTATTATTACTTTAAAACAGCGTTCCTAAAAGGTTGAGAACAATATTCTGATCCATTACACTCTCTTTTTTAAGTTTTTTTTTACGTTATGTGTAGACAGCAGCTTGTTTGGTAAGCAATTTCAACATTCTACTTTAGCTTACGGTTTTTATTATACCCGTGTCTTCCTGAGGACATTGTTCTTTTAAAATATTGTTAATTTGCTTTTAGTCCATGCTAACACATTCATATTTTTGTGGTGTTGCCCTTTTTTGTCGTGGCTACGTTGTGACTTTTATCGAGGTGTGTTCCAATGATATTTCTGTTGTAATAGTACTGTTCCATTCTCTTCAGGGGCCGTTTTTGTTTCAGGACAGATTTTTATTTCCTCAGCTGCGTGTTAGATCCTAAGCATGAACAACTATAAGTTGATTCAGACCATTTTTTTTTCTAAGGTTTTCTCAAATATGTGTAAATCTCTCATATGTCTGATTTAAATGAATATTCTCAATCATTATTCAATCGCGTTATGTAAAGTGGATAATAATAGTCTTTTCACCAACACATATGAAATTATTTTTTGTCCTCTTCGGTACACGGCCTCACAGCCATCATTCTATATGTCAAAAGAAGTTAAAACGTGGTTTGATGGTTTTAAATTAAAAATAGGTGTCGATGATACCCACTCTGCTCTTTGTCTATCCAATCAAAGATTAAAGAGTATAATTTATCAGAGGAAGCAGTAGCGTTTTGTGATACTTGCAATCCCTCATGCATAACAGGATAATGCGGTTTTTTTTCAGGGTTTGAAAAGTAGTCCAGCACATGTCATTATGCAAGTTTTACTTTGCAGTTTACCAAAACGTCGTATGGAAAGTGTGTTCAAAGCACAGCAGCTGTTTTTTTTTTAACACTGGCAGACAAGCGCTGCTTGGTTGAATGGATTTTGAAAAAACACACCAGATACAGCTGATTATTTTTTTAACAGAATCCCAACGACTCCAAATTTACATTCACATTGAAAGGCACATGAAAAGACACATTATTTGGACCGATCTCTGCTTTACAATGGTGAGCTAACGGTTTGCAGTATGCACACGGCAAAAGGAGAAAGTCACTTGAAATAATAAGCGTCGATAACTCCTGAGTGAACTTTGAATAAAAGACCCGGTTCGAAATGCAAAGCAGGGCGGTTAGTGTGGTCCACTTAACATAATAGTTACCGCGTATAATCGTGGATGAATCACACCTTGTGGTTGAAGTGAGCAATTTATGCAATACATTGATTTCAGTCGTGACTCGTAGGCTCAGTTCGTCACCCTGTATAAGTTGGAGCACATTGTCTGTCTATATTTCGGTCTGTTTTTTCTATCTGAATTTGTTTCTCTTTGTCTCTTTCTCTCGGCCCCTCTCTGTCTCCCTTCTTCCCTCCCATTCTCCTTCCCTCTGTCCTACTGCAAGACTCAGCAAAAATCTTTCTATTTCTCCCCTCTAACCCTCTGTAATCCGCTTCAACTCAGTAATGCCTGCAAAAGGCTTTGTCGGGGGAATAATTATTATTGGTCCAAATTAAAGGCAGCCATTCGGAGATGTCAGAAAGCAATGGGCAAGCTGTAGACACAGCGTGCAGCGTGTTGTGGGCCCATCCATCTTCGCAAAGCTTGACTGCTCAGGTTTTTTTTTTTTAATTCTTTCTGTAGCAAAATTTAGAGAGGGGAGGGAGAAGAAAATCATACCTTTTTTTTTCTTTTTTTTCCATTCATTGCAAGAAAGGGAGGAGAGTAAAGAAAAAAAGGCGATCGAAAGCGTGAGTAGTGGTTGGAAATCCTCAACTTTAATAGGATTTGTGTGAGGAAATAATGCATGATTGCTTGCAGGACAACCGCTTGAGAACGCGCTGTCTACTGCATGCGATGGTCCCGAAGAAAAGGTTAATGCATGAGTGGTTTTTGAGCAATAA
Organism: Elysia crispata; assembly: GCA_033675545.1. Taxonomy (NCBI): domain Eukaryota; kingdom Metazoa; phylum Mollusca; class Gastropoda; family Plakobranchidae; genus Elysia; species Elysia crispata. Next base: position 153,770 of record JAWDGP010005256.1, read on the forward strand.
AACTAAATGACATCCTACAAGGACGTAAAGAATGGTTTATTATTGTTCGAAATGTCATCTCTCAAGGTTGAAATAAAAGGCTAAAGGAAGATTTGTCGTGCTATGCCGTTGTTCCTCCTTCGTTGAACAAGGTAAAATGGGCTTTTACAATAATTGGAGACTTGATCGAGATGTAGATCTAGCTAATTCCCTAGAAATTGTTACTGAATTTACAGAAATCGATAGGGAAATTATGGAATTTCACATCTCTCACAGCTTTAGGACGATGTCTTGATTTTAAATCTTGCTTCTCCATCTGAATCTACACTTTGCATAGCGAACCCTGAACCTTTCTTTAAAAAGGACTTTTAAAGATTGGACATGAATTTTATTGAACTTAAATTCAGATCTACAAATTCAACTGACATGTGGGAGGAAAAAAAATATACTATTGAAAGCAATACATGATTACCTTTCGTTATTTTCTTTCCTGCCAGCTGGTAAAATGTAAAACAGTCGTTTCGGCTTTTTTAGATCGAAAATTTTAAAGTATAATCAGGACTGTCTTGTAGAGACATTTATTTAAAGCAGTTCGATAAAATCCCATTTTCTTGATTGTATAAAGACGTTCTCAGTAGACTTTGCCCATACAAGGCACAAAGAAATTATAATAAAGTTTACTGCAGATATTCTGAAACTTAACAATTTCTAATCAAAACTTTACTAAAAATGTGGAAAAATTACGTATCATTGCATAATCGATGCAGGTACTTTTATCTGGATTCTTTTTGTCATATCTGTTCTACATAGAAATGTTGTTTTAAAACTATGCAACTTTTCTCAAACGCTCGACAAATTAAGTTTTTTTTTTATTAAACCAGTAAAAGCGACGAAGCTGGATCTTCTAAATGCACATGATCTCCATCAGTTCACCCAATGCACAAACAGAAACGAGACATTTGTAACTTTCAGCGATATGCTATACATACCTGCTACCCTAGATTTCTTCTCGCTATAATTATGATTTCCTTTATCCAGAGTGATTAATACGTGCACGTCTTACAGTTGGATTGGAACCTAGACAGACTTGTAAAAGACCCATTGGAGACAAAGACTGGCCGTTAAGGTTTGGGCCCATAATACTAACGAGCAAAGTCTTCTTATACTTTGGCCTTTTTCTGTGCGGAAGAGCTCAAGTATAGGTTATATTTTACCTGATCATATATTAAAGAACAAAGAGAAAGGGAATGGCTTGCTAATCGATAAGGAAATTGATTGGGATAATATTGCTTGGCCATTAGAAGATAATTTGCTTTTTGTTCCTTCTCAAGCAGAGCTCACGGGTTTGTATTAGCCTTCTAAATCATCCGCTAGCGGCAGGCGCTTGGACCCCATGTAGCATGCAGTTTGCATAGACGGCTATTGTGAGGCAAATGAACCACGTTACAAAATCTTTTTTAATTTACATTTTTCTAATTCAGCTAGATTGGATAGAAAATGGTAACATTGTGTGCTAATTACGATATGAAATATCGAGCGTTTTAAACATCTTAGAATGTTTCTTGTGCTGAAATAATGAACCAGTTTTTTACCCCATCATTGGTTGGCTGATTGTAAGTGTAAACCTAAACCACATACCAATATTAAACTGCAGTGAGAATATTTATGAACCACGCCAGATAGGTAGCCTGGGTTTAAAAAATATTCTTTACTTGGGAGGGAGGAAGGAGAGAGAGATAGAGAGAGAGAGAGAGAGAGAGAGAGAGAGAGAGAGAGAGAGAGAGAGTTAGGGAGAGAAAGCGAGGCATAAGTATGAATTACATTCAGTTGAAATTTTTCTTTAAATATGACATAGGAGATGACTGAGATACAGAAAGCCAGACCGACAAAATTAGAAAACAAGGAATATGATAGAATATAAAAAAGGAATTGCACCATTTTCAGATGTGATGAAATAAGCAACTATGATGAAAGAAAGGTATAGCTAAACAGTAGCAGTTCCACATTTGCATTTCATAATTAACATCAACATCAACAAATGGTCTAGGTATCTGATTATTTTTTTCAAAGAAAAAACATTATGTCAGCAGCATATATCAACATTGATTAGTTGAATTTTATAACGATATCCTTCTTCGAAAAAACATGCAAAATCCAAATCTAGATTTAACTCTGAGTCCAAAGAGAGATTTCAGAAAGTGGAGCTGTTCCCAACATGTTGGCAACGTCACGATAGGCCGAAAGTAAAATATTGCCATCTGCACGTTTTGTTGTCAAACTCTTTTTTCTACTATCGTTCAGTTTTATAAGAGGTCGTCACAAAGATTTTTATACATCTTTTCCGTCTTATTTTGACTGTTATGAACGCTACTTCTATTAACAACCAAGACTCATTAAGCTGACGTTGCCCACAAGCGACGCCACATTGGTTGCTCTGACATTGATCCTCTAGTAAGAAAACGGAGAGGCTGCGGGCTCCACGTTTCTATATCGCTTTATGGGTCGAAAGGGTCAATCAATGTTATCGTCAAATTTGCAAGCAAAATTCGGTTTTTGACGCAGCTACACCTATTGAAAAAAATACTTTGGCCTGTTAAAGAGAGGTTATATTATTTACTATTACTTTACTATTTCTCAAGATCGTTTTGGTGTATTTATTTTCTATCATTTGAATGTTTTAAAAATGTTTAGCATTGACGCTAATAACTCCCTTGACAATGATGCTAATGTCCACTTCAACAACAATTAATATCATTCACCAAATGCTAAAGATTTCATCGACCACCGTTAATTTATTTATCACCGAAGTCAGGACCGTGGAATAAGTGGCAATTTTCATGTAGTGAAGAGTTGGCAAGTGGGGGACTACTTATCAATAATTGATCTTTCTTATCCTTATGGCTCGAAAAAAAATTAACTGTTATCGTCGGGAGTTCTGTGTCCATGATAAAACCCTAGCTCCTCTTAGCTTTATTACGCTATATCCTTTTGTTTGACCACGCATAATAATTGATGATCTTAACTCGTAAAACTGCAAATGCTGAGGCAAAATGGGCATATCTCTTTCAATGAGAACTGTCTAAATATTAAAACGGAAGGTGGTTATTTACCCTTGGCGGCCGTGTTGAGCAGTCTGGTGTGCAATTTCAATGGCCTCAGTGAAAGCCTAATAGGCTTGAAGCTTGCAACGGTGGGGGCTTCAGCAATACTGCTTACTTAGACGAAAAATTTTATTTGTAGATCATAATTAGCACAGCTCCGATATAGAAACTTGTGGCGTGATTCGAATGGAAAGCGAAATAGATGTACTTATTGAGTGACGGTTTTAAACAAAGCGATTCTAATGTGTTTATCTTTAACACATTCTGCAGTTTTTATTGAGAAAGAAAGAGGCTGCGTAAACATGATTGGATTTGCTAGCGCACGCAGGAATGAGCACAAAGTGCTATGAAAAGTGGTGAATTTTGTTTGTTGATCACCAGAAAGTCACGAAAATATAATGCAGGTAACAAAAGATAAACTCGAATAACTAGACGAAAGCAGTATACAGAATTTGCATGCTGAACCTACCTTGATTGATTGAAAGAGGAAAATCTGTCACCTTTGTGATTGAACATTTGAAACAATCAAAACACTAATTCTGATGTAAGCAACTACATCTTATACTTATTAACACTCACATCAAAACTTACATTAGAACATCGGCCTGGAACTACTGAAGAGTTTCAGAGGTTTGTTTTGCGGCATGATATGAAGCCTCTTGAGGAAAGGTCACGGAAGAAATCAACAATGTTTCTGCTTTTCACCGCTCTGTTTTAACCCTTTGCTTTAATTTTTTTTTTAATTGCCAAACATAATATAGTTAGCCTGTAAGCTTACTTTGGAAATAATTGTCCGGTTCCAAGGGACAAGGTTCATTTTTTTTTTTTTTTTTTTTTGTTGCTATTTTCGCTTTTTGTGTGTTTTCTGTTGTGGGTGATCTCTAAGCAAAAACATAAATTTTCAAGAAAAGCCATACGAATCTACCTTGCATTCAATACAGTCATATGACCTATTAATAGTTCATACTTCTTATACTTTTTCCTACTCTAGCGACGCGCGTTAAAGATATCGCAAAGCCAGAATAAAAATCAGTGTTTATATAAAACTAGATTGTTAATTTATTGTTGTTTTTGCTGTTGTTGTTTTTGTCTCCTTTATCGACACTCTTAATGTCTTTATTATTTTGGATACTTCTCACAATAAGGAAACACACTACTGACATAGCATTCTACCTAGCACAAACACATTACTTAGCGTCTGCCATTGTACAATTTTATCATATTAATTGCTGGGGTCGCCTCGAAAAAATACTCAATGCATGGATAAGATAACATCATACTGCTCCATTATTTAAGAAATGTGGATTGTAAAGTATTGGACGTAATTTGAAATATTTACCACGTGCCGTGAGGGCTTATAAGAAAGCTTGATCAGATATAAGAATATTGTTCTGTGAGTGAAACTGGATAACGGAAAGTTGCTGTGTGTTTAATATGCTTGAATCTAAGATTATTCTTATAGGAGTCCCTGATCGTCCTGTCGAAAATGCTTCAATTATTTAGTTTGGAGTTTTAGATTGTGTAAGCTCTGTTTCTTGATTTCGATTCCAAATAAAAAAAAAAAAACCAGTGTATTTAAATGGGCAAATGTTGCATCAGATTTTACTCTTTGAGTGAAGTTAAAAAAATAATGTTATTATGTTATGAATGAGCTGGAATTGCAATTTTCATTCGCAAAGTATTGATGAAAGGCTGAAAAAAGGCGCTTGATGATTGTAAGAATGTACGTGACGCCCGCATGATATCTTTGTTTGATGTGCCTCAAGCATACAGACAGCCAGAGTAAACTATAGCACACTCAAAGTCGTAAAAAAGCAAGCACATAAAAAAAGCATAGTGAAGCCATTTTGTTAACATTGCCAAAAGATACAATCAATTTTTGTAACATTTATTATCACCTTTTTATTTAATACATATTATTGAAATATATTAACTACATCAATACAAGCCTTCATATTTTTCCCATTGCTGCTTCACATTAAATAATATTATATCTGAATTTAACTTAACTGACTATATATCTTTCCATTTGTGCAAACTCCCTGCCCTCTTTGTCTCTCTGTCTATTGGTCGACCTGTCTGTCTGTCTGCTGTTTCTCTCTCTCTCTCTCTCTCTCTCTCTCTCTCTCTCTCTCTCTCTCTCTCTCTCTCTCTCTATCTATCTATCTATCTATCTATCTATCTATCTCTATCTCTCTCCCTCTCTTTCCCATCTGTTTGTGTATTTAATAATAATCTACTCTCCCTCTCCAGAGTCTATTGTCATTTTCCCTTACCTCAACTAATCTTATACTTTTTTCTATTTTCTTAAAAGAATGAATAACATCTTGCCTACTCTTATCTGTTAATAAACAAAGAAACAAAGGGAAAAAAAATGCTGCGTGCAGTTATTTTCATAGTCATCAAAAGTACTGCGCCTATTAATGAAATGCCAATTCGTCGTCTCCTCTTTCCGCAGTAATCAGAAAAATAACGGACGTCTCCAATCACAGTTAGCCTTGTTTCGCAATTCCTCAAATCGATTCTAGTTAGTTCTCTTTTCGAAACAACTTGCTCTATCTGTCCTCTATGTCTCGTATATCTTTGCTGGTTGTTTCTATGGTATTGTTTCTTTTACCATTTGGTCTTTGATTAGTACATGAAATATTTAGTGTTTGATGGGAATAATGTGCCTTCCTTTTAATCTTTTGTTGCTTTATCATTTTGACTGACCAAAAATTAGCTTTAACTTTGTGAATTATGATATTACGAAAGTCATAGCCAGGAACTCAATTTCTTGCATATTTTCATGTATCCTTTATATATTATAAATGTTAACCTTAAATGCAGAGCATAGAAAGATAAATGATTGAGAGTAAATATAATATTGAAGGAAATTTGACTAAGCACATGCGCTTTTTGCGATCTGCCTTTTTAAAACACCCTCTTCCATATATTCTTTTAACGTATCATAGAGAAGTATAGAGCACACATAGTAATGACTGATAGCAGGGATGAAAAAAAAAGATGCAGTAGTTTAACCATTCCAAGTTCTACAATGTTCATGTAGGCCAAGAACTGTAATATGTCCGTGTTAGTTGCCATCACTATCTTTTTCCTTGGTTAAAGTTTTGGCCTAGCGAGGCAGAAAACTACCAAAAGATAAAATATGCCTTTGCCACTTCGCAGATGGAGTGTGTGAAAGAATTCGGCGATTAACCCTTTCTAACCAATATTCTTTTGATACATCACAGGGTCAAAGTCACCATATATAGTACCAGAGCCAAGCATATTTCTTTTACGATTAAGTAAAGAGATACTTTATGTGAAAACAGCCTGTTTCAAGAACTTGGGAATGCTATGGATTCGATGCCAAACCTACTGATCCAATGGAGTGGTTTCTTTTGCATCTTTCAGTGCCAGTTCATTTCAATGACACTCTTTATTTATTTTTTTTTTGTTCGATTTTTCATTTTTGAATAAATTATCCGCTTTTGAGCTTTCTTAATGATCAAGAAAGAATGTTCTTAATACCTGTGATTGTTTTCTGTTTTGTTTGTTGAGCAGAAATTCATATACGGTTATGTAGTTGAACCATATGAGAAGATAGAAAGACAGACAGTAGGATAAAGAGAGAGAAATAAAGAGAGAGAGAGAGAGAGAGAGAGAGAGAGAGAGAGAGAGAGAGAGAAAACCAGAGAGATATACAATCATATACTGTAAAAAAAAAGTCAATTGACATTTCGAATCTATATAATTTTTTTCCGCCCACAGGAATTTTATTTTCTAGCTTTTTACGAGCCTGTGGAAGCACCGCAACAAAATCAGCATTCTAGCGATACTAAAGTTGTAATATTTATTCACACAAGCTTGGATCAATTGCTTATATAAAAAGGTTTCCCATAAAACATTGAAAACGACCTAGAATGCTTCCATCAGTTATTACGCCTTCATCTAGTCTGGAGTCTATTGCTCGGAGCTCAGCCCCGCAAGCCCTGTCTTGCCGCAGATAACCAAACTTTATAGAATGTCATTTTTATTATTACTATTATTATTACTATTATGATTAATGAAATGTTATCAAATCCTTTATCTTCCCGAGCTATGGCGCCCATAACGTAGCACAATGCATCAAAACAACTGTGTTCTATTGCCAATTTATGACCAATATGAACCTCATTCATAACAAGCCCAACCATAGTAACAGTCGTAAAATTTTGTAGACTGATTCCTGTTGTCCAACTAGAGCATCTTAGGACACGATCTAATGTTGGCCATGGTAGTCTTTCCAATAACTTCAAAACAAAAATGGATTGTTCTCTTCTTAAGCTCCATATCTTTATGCTCAAAGTGACCGTCTTATGGGATAATAGTATCCATTTCATGAAAAGCTAACAAATTAATGTAATGTTTGCAGCATTATTCGTAAGAAATTGCCTTGGGAGAGCATCCATCATCCAAAGGCTCTTTTTTATTCTGTCTGGAGATAGTCCATTGGAAAGCAATTTTAAAAAATATTAAAAATTCAATCCCGAGACATATAGTTGCTATTTTGGGTCATAGAATGATCTGTCGATTTATAACTAACTTAAAGAAGCGATGAGTGAAAAAACTGCTTAAAATTTTTGAGAATTTTTCTTAAAGAAAGAACTGATGGATATTTTCAATATACGCAACCATGTCTGTAGTGCCCTCGACAAAAGTTAACAAAAAATTCTTACTGCCATTTAGTCGAGTGTAACTCAATAAAACCGTTATGGAGCGCAGATTGTCTAATCTCTCTTTTTTTAATTTTCTCTCACTTTATCTTTTCTCCTTTTGTCAACTCGGTTCTTACATTTACATCTTTCGTGAGTTCATTCCCTTTGAAGCGGTTAAGTACGTTTGTTGATAACAAATAATGATTGATTGTTTGATCGATTAATTGTTTGATTAACTAATTATGTTATTGGTCTTTTTCACAAACTCTTTTAAACATATGTGCTAATCTCAAGGTTTGGCTTCTTTACAATACAAATAAAATTCCTCTAAAATCAAGATTCGAATCTTCTGGTTAAAAAAAAAACAATTAAGAGTAAGTTCAACATTTTGCAATTGTTCGAAATTGTTAAGGATTCGAATAATATCAGAGAATTAACTGAACTAAAGGTTATGTTTCAAAAATAAGGATTAATAATGCAACTGCACACAATACACTGCTCTCTTTATATAATTTGGTTTCAAAGTTTAACTTATCAGCACAGAATAAGTTATGTGAGGAGAAGGGTCAGTAGACTGATCCTCTTTCCTACAAAACTGTTTGATTTAAAAATTCTTTGTAAAATGTAGATTTATTGCTTGGTTTTAAATACTACAAGGGGTCATAAAGAGTGAACTTATGAGCAGCTTGGTCAAAGCATTATGATGCAGCGACTGCGATCACGATGCTGCAACCATTCTCCAATTTTAAATTGGCTTTAGGGAACATTTTTTTCACTCTCAGTCAGTAGAGATATCTGTGTAGCCGCTGAATGACTAATGCTGCAGACTATGAAAGAATTCTACCGGCCATTTATAACCAGCGCCAGCATTCATTCTGACTTTGTGCTCTATGTTTTTCAAAAATACTTAAAGACATTTTATTCTCATGAGTCTTAGACAATTAAATTAGAAACGCTTCAATCAGTCTACAGAGCAGTAGAAAATGACCAAAACAGCGCTCGAAATATTCTGAAAGCGGGACAGGTCTATCTAGATTCTAGATCTATATGCCATTCTCTTGGGAAAATGGCACCTTTGTGATAGAACGAAGTATGGAAGGATCAACCTTCTAGAGCAAAGAATGTTGGTGGTGGGTTGAGAGAGAGATAGAGAGAGAGAGGTCAGAGAAAAAGAATGAAGAGAGAATGTAATTATTATTATTATAATTGTTCGATGAGATATACGGAAAACAGAAAGAGGAATGATAAAAAAGGATTTTGTTTTAAGTAATAAAAGAGAGAAAATGCTGAAAGAAGAGAGAGAGAGAGAGAGAGAGAGAGAGAGAGAGAGAGAGAGAGAGAGAGAGAGACCCACACTCAGAGACAGACAGACAGACAGCTAGAAAGACAGACAGTCAGACAGACAGACAGAAAGAGAAAGGCAGAGAAAGAGGTGGGAGGGGGGGGGGGAGAGGGGTAATCATATAAAGAGATTGGGAAGGAGAGTTGAAGATAGATCAATAGATAGATATATTTATTAATTTATCTTTTGCTATAGAGTAATAAATGAAGAGTCTGCGTGAGAGAGAAAAAACGACAAAGAGATTGAGAGAGAAAGGGTGAAGAGCGATAGAGAGAGAGACTATTGCGGTAATTCTAAATAATTAACCCCCTCTAAATCTCTCTCTCTCCCTCTCTCTCTCTCTCTCTCTCTCTCTCTCTCTCTCTCTCTCTCTCTCTCTCTCTCTCTCTCTCTCTCTCTCTCTCTCTCTCTCTCTCTCAGCATGTAAAATGGACGCAGAAAGAGAGATTTGTGTTGCACTGTAATCTTCCCTTTAATGTGTTTATTTGAAAAACAAAACAAAAGCAACGCGTAAGTCAGAGAGACTTTAAGCTATTTTTGTATATTATTGATGTTAGACTCACTCTGTTACGCTTCCGCTTACCACCCTCATGACTGAAAAGTAAAAAAGTTAAAAGATAGGGTGCAGAGGGGCGAGTGAGAGGGGATAAGTGATATCCCTCAGTTCTCTAATTGTATCGTTCATAAGGTGAGAAGGATGCAGGTGAAACTACATTTTACATCGAGTGGCGAAGATGAGTGCAGATGCCGACTGAATTCTTCTTTATGCGAGACGTGCAATGTTCGATCTGTGAAAAAATGGAGGAAAACAAAGAAGATGGGCAAGAAAAGGGGAGGGAGAGAGAAGGTTGGGAGGGAGGGAGAGAGAGAGAGATAGGGAGAAAGATTAAGCATAAAGCCAGACCAGAGTTCAGGTAAGGGTAGGGAGAAGTGAGGTGCGCATACGTTTACTCAATTCTCGATAGGATTGCGCAAAAAGCTAAAGAAACACAGATGTGTTTTTAGACCCGTTACGCATGGATGATAACGGAGTAGCATGGGAGATGATAACCTAGCAATGTTGGGACGCGCAGGGGATCCATGTAGAGATGGAGAAAGGGGAGGAAGAGTGCACGTGACTTCTCTTTGGAGTTGGGAAGATAAAGAGGAAAGCACTTATGTGTAGGGACATCACAACCATACCGGTTCTTTTTTTTAGAAACGTCCTTTGACGTGCATACACCTTTTCCCCAGATATTCGAAGAAGAGGATCACTGTCAAGAATTTTGCATCTGACATCACCATCAAGAGGTATTGAAAAAGAAATGTTATCCTGTTTTATCCGTCTACAATTAACTTTCTTTTTTAATCTCCTACAAAATTAACCACAGCTTGACAACAGTCTGGAATAGAGAACACATCAATCAAATGAATAAAGACTAGCTCTTCCCGTCTAGAACAGTTCGTCCGCCTTTGCTGTGTAAACTAACACTACTGTCCTACATTGCTTGTTGCCTTATTTGGTGAGTCTGCACCCTGAGTCTTTGTTATTGCTCGTCTCACTGTCTTGCATTCTGTAATTTCTCTTCATCTATCTGTCTACTGTTCTCCCTCTCTCTCTCTCTCTCTCTCTCTCTCTCTCTCTCTCTCTCTCTCTCTCTCTCTCTCTCTCTCTCCCTCTCTCTCTCTGATGGTCCTTCTCCGTTTATTGGGATTGTGTGGCTGATTATTTTCAGGTGTGTCTTCTATCTGTCCAACACTCTGAGTGTCATTCTGTCTGCCTGATTTGACTCTCTGACTGTCTGTGTGAGTAGTCTGGCTGGCTGTCTTTTTCTTTCAGTCTGTTTCTCTCTGTCTTCTTCTCTTTATGTGTCTATCTCTCTGTTTCTCTCTCTCTCTCTCTCTCTCTCTCTCTCTCTCTCTCTCTCTCTCTCTCTCTCTCTCTCTCTCTCTCTCTCTCTCTCTCTCTCTTTCCTTTATTCCGGATTCTTGTAAGATAAGACAACTTTAGACAGCGGTTTATTCGCTTCCAAGTTTAATGAAGCCTTGGTTATCAACCCTAATGTTGCGCGAGGATATTTTTGATAGTATCAAATTTTTAAAATTTTACTTTATAAAGTGAAAATGCTCTTTCTAAGTAATGTTGCTTTTTTATATTAGGTTTAAGTATTTTAACATGGAAAACTTTTCTAGTCAATTTGATAGAGACAGTTGATGTCAGATCCAATAAAAGCTTATGTTATGTGCTTAGCCCAGTTCTTGTGTTTCCATTATAGTCATTATTGAATAGTAACAGCCGAAAAGGCAAAATTGTTTGGCTGGGGGTAGGGAGAGAGAAGTTTATTTATTCCTGCAAAGCCTGTCACTTCTTGTGTTCAGGGTTTCTGGAGGCTGAAAAGCAAGCTGATAGTTGTCTTTGAACGATAAACGTAACACGCTCAGACCTAGTCTAGTTTATATTGATTTTTATTTATTTGGTTCTATTATTTCTAGCTATGAATTCAACTTTCCAGTCAATATTATAACTTGTTCCATTTTAAACTCTCAATAGTATTAAAAGAAACTGATCACAGAGGTCAGATCCTCATGATTCTATGAGAGTCTAATTTACGTGGTGTGATCTGCTTATTCATCTTGCTATATGTGGTTTGCAGTGTTGAATTAAGGTTGGAACTGTAAGTCCTTTAGAGCGACAAGGACAAACAAAATCATTGCATATGATAATACATATTTGCGTTTCTTCAGAACATGTATGTTTTCAATATTATGAATTATCTGAAAAGGGATGAAAACATTTATTCCTTAACTTTTGGATTGTCCAAAACTAGATCAGAAGCTTAGAAGAGCTTTATTTAGCATACCTCCTATAAAATCTTACAAAGAATGGAAAAGTCCTGAAATTATAAAATGAATAATTGAAGATATTAATTCAATCTAATATATATATATATATATATATATATATATATATATATATATATATATAGAGAGAGAGAGAGAGAGAGAGAGAGAGAGAGAGAGAGAAAGAAAGAGACAGATAGATAGATCTATATATATGCCTTATTAAGAATAGGAAGCGTTATGAGTAACATGCTGTCAAACCTTTGCTTTCTCTTTAAGTTTCCGTTTTATTACCTATCATGAAACACTTGATAAATTTAATAAAAAATATTCAGCAGGTTAAAAAGGGATAATTATTAAATTTTCAGCCCACACCTTTGTTTTATATCTTTTAGGTCTAAATGCGTATGCGAATAACTTGCCCATTACTGATAACGTCCATTTCTCAAAGAACAAAAAAACGCTAATAAAAGTAGGGCAGCAATGAACGTTTCAACTGACAAGCTCTGCTTACAGATATTGATATTTAGCAATAAACAGTAACCAATGCTTCAAGAAAGCATTTACTTTTCAGAGCAAAGATAAGAGATCAAAAGGCATTTTTTATTTCAAGTTGTTTCAAGGTGAAGGAGCGAGGACTAAGTCAGCACTCAGTCACGCTTCTAATGCTTGGTCGAGGATATGGCCCAGGCGTTTGTCAGTGAATGAGTTCAGACCCCACCTTACAGTCTTGTTTTACATCTAATTGACTTATTCTATGTGCTAGAAAGGTCTGATATGAGCACTTAATGAATGGCATTTATCCACATTCGATTTGCCATTCGTTTACTCACTTAATCAATCAACCCATCAATCGGCAATTACAAAAACGTATGGGATCTACTATTTTTAAAGGAAGCACAGTTTTCATATAACATGACTGCTGAGAATACCATCCTCTCGATTATCATGATTCTTTCCGCATCTCGTAATAGAACATTTTTAGTAATCTACAAGCTAGTATCAGTAACTATTGATAACTAATACCACTATCTTTAATATTCATGAGTAAAAAAAATCATCAATGTTTCCCATACCATGCTTAGCACCACCGTTTAGTGTTGATTGACTCCCGATTCAGTGTGACATTATCCAAGAAGATGAGGGCGGCGCAGGTGCTGCTGTAAAGTGGGATCGTTAGGCCGTATTGTTTTCTGTTGACTAATGACTCGTAACGGCGCCGCATGGGACCTGGAGGTTGCCAACACTGTGAGTGTGAGCACGACTCGATCAAGCATTGTCTTCATCAGGTACAGAGCTCGATGGTCGCAGACGTGTAGAACCGTGTCCCTATGTTTGTTTGTTCTTGTTGTAGTCAATAATTTATAATGAAACTAAATCGTTGTAATCTAAAAGTTATCAATTACTGAAATGCATGCTTGGTTCCTTCTCAATTCCTCTTTGATTAAGGTTTTGGGTGAAAAAGTATGTTGTTGATGATGCAAAAAGCTCTGAGACCCTTTAATTGCGATGCACTTTTCATCTCTGCATATTACACGTATTTTCAGAGCTTTTTTGGTACCTGGAATGTCCTACAAGTTACCATAGTTGTATTGAAAATTTACCTGAAATCGATTCATGTCACTTTAATCGCGCAGTAAGTAAAATCCAAATGCATCGTTAAACATAGCGTCAAAACTTGCCTCTCAATGGTAAATACAATATCGTTTTAAAGCTGCTGGGTCAAAATTATTTATACGAATAAACAAGTGTATTATTCTATGAATATAGACGTCACAATCAGAGAGATATTTAACCAAGTCAGAAATCATTATTGAAAAAGGCAAAAGTAAAATTCAAAAGAACATAATATTATGCCGTATACAAACCACTGTTTATGCATAAAAGATTAGAGATATTCACGCAATGCATGAATCCACAAACCTGGAGTCATTGTCATTTTATGCAAAGCACCTGTTGCATTTGTGAAACAAGTTGAAGACTGGCATATGCATATGCATAGACAAAGTGAATGAAAAGGATTAAGAACTTAGACGCCTTGAAGACAATAGATTGATTTGTTTGTTTCTATGACAATAAGCGTCGACCTCACTTTTGTTTATTTGAATACTGCAGAGTTCCTAACACAATGCGACCAACCTCGTTCAGAGCGCTTTGAGGGCAAGTTAGTAAGTGTACTCGTGCAAGTTGTCGTGAGTCTAATCAAACATTAGGTTTATATGAGCAACTATTATTAAATAAGTCAAACTTGATGTTTTTACAAACAACAGTTCTGGAGAGTCAACTTATAAGAATGGTGATACGGGTCGTTAAGACCCTGTCTGAACATCAGTGGTGATCTAGTTGCTCCCATCTAATAGTGCAAAAAGAAACTTAGATTAAGATGTTCTAATGAACTAGGAAAAAGCACTCTAGTGAAATCATAACTGTCCTCCCACAGCAGATACATGTATATTTTTTTTTTCAAATAGCCTTAACGATTTCCTGTACACTGCAATCATCAGAGCAAGAATTATTTCAACAAGAGAGGTGATAAGTTCGACAGAATGCTGGATGAAAATCCAAATTTGAGCATTATTCACCCCTTCACGTCCATCAATTTCTTTAATGGTGGATAGAAACAGTGTAAGAGCTGAGGAAAATATTACTCTCAATGGGCTATGCTCAGTTAAAGGCCTTCTATGCGTAGAGAGCGTTTGTAACATGTGTTCTATTCTGACTCTGGGGAAAGAGAGTAAAATGGAAATAAATAATTTCCAAGCCTTGCGATTATTTTCACGTTCCGGGCTGATTGTTCTGTGATTAGATCACCTCGCCCAATCATGCTTTTTTTTATAATGGTTGTGTAGTTGTTGTTTTTTTTTATAGATGTACATTAAAATTTCGGCCTTTCATATGAGGCTAATTGGTTTTGCACAATTTATCAAATAGAAAAAGTGTGACGTCAGTGACAGTTTTAAACCTAAAGCACATACTGCCCAATAAAAATAAGATTTCCTTGGTCATTAATGCCTTTTAATACACGCAAGAGAGTTTTTTTTATGTTCAGCGAAGATGAACGATAAATTTCTTAGAATCAATAAATAGGGGTCTGAGATGGAAAGATAAATCATGAGTATTTCTCCTTATTTTTACTGAGTTCCTCATTACAGAGAGAGTAATGACTGTAACGAAAATATTCCCAACTAAAATTATAGGCCCAAGACGCTGCCTACCCTCCAACCAAAACAACAAAATCCAGTGATAGAAAAATGATAAGTTTCGCCACCCACCTGTCAATCTTCATTAGGATCTCACAAGAGCAGCCAATTAGAGCCAGCAAATCATATTTCCCATTACATCATACGAGGTGGTGGAGCTGGAAACCCCATCAATTCGTTGTCTTTAGAGCTTTGCGGTATTGGCTTGCGTAACACCAGTTCTGGTCTTAGGAATAGGAGGAATATAATTAATTTTATCTTTGTGATGGAACTTTACTGGAAATTTCTTCATTTTGTGTCGAAGACTATCTAGCCCTTTAGTAGGGAGGAAAAAAATGATATCGTTTATGATTCGATGCAATCTGAGAACAAGAAAATCAACTATGATCCGTCACGAATAGTATGAGTTGCACTTGCAACACATGATATCAACTCGAAGCAGGATTATCCTCAATTATTAAGTATTACTTTATTTTAACTAAAGCCGCTCTTATTGTTGAGAATCGATATACTATAGTTTGCTTAGAAGGAGTGACAAAGTTTAAGGGAAGTGAAATCATGACATGTTCCCTATCTGTTTATTCTCTACTGGCCCGGCTTTAGAAAAATACTGAAGTTTCTTGTCATGTAATTGTTGTTTAACGAATGGGAGGAAAAGAGATCTATGTTGTTCCTTTTTAATAAAATATATTAAACATTCTTTTTTAGCCTTTTTTCTTGATTTTTAAGAAAAACTTCTTTCTCAAACTAAAATGATCACCCATTTTGTTGTGATCATAAATAAACGTTGTAGTTATAGCCACTTCGAGAAATCTTTAGATCTTTCTTATAGTTGACCTGATTGAATTGGCTTGAATTAACAACTCCTGGCCACCAAAAAGGTTCCTTGACTCTAATCATATTTGCCAGCTTTTATGTCTTGTCAGAGCACCGCGGTATGACAATTACGAATCTTTAAACAACATCGGCAACGTCATGGTGAGCGATTTCAACGTTTTAACAGCGTTATTCGTTACAGCTGTTTCAATTATTCCATGGCCATCTGATTAATCTGTCATGGTAAAATGAATAGAAGCTCTCTTTATTCAAAGGAATACTCTAAAACGTATGGCCTGCGGCGAATGGTTATTAAGTGTTACTTGAAGCATTTCAAGCCAACTCTACTAATCGTTCTCGTCTACTTTCAGAATGAAATATTGAGATTATCTGCAAATCGATATCACCTCGTTTTCTCAGTTTCACAAAAATCTTCTTCCTTGAATGGCTTCCCATCCTTCCCAAATTTCTTTCTCTCTCTCTCTCTCTCTCTCTCTCTCTCTCTCTCTCTCTCTCTCTCTCTCTCTCTCTCTCTCTCTCTCTCTCTCTCTCTCTCTCTCTCTCTCTCTCTCTCTCTCTCTCATGCTCCCCCTCCCCCTCTCACACATATCCAAACATCTGCTTCCTCTTTCCTTTTCTTCACTCTAAACTTTACCATTTCAGTAAATCCATCATGTAATGAAATTTAAGGAACCCGTCTTCATGTTTTCAGCTACTGGATAATGAACACACAGACACATGTTTCTTGAGTTAGCGATCGAAACGTTTTAAGAAAGTAAATGAGTCTTCTTCCTACCATTTTTGCTTCAGTGTTTTAAGCAGTGGTTGTAGTAGTGTGATAGAAGTAGTAGTAGCAGTAGTAGTAGTAGTAGTAGTAGTAGTAGTAGTAGTGGGAGAACCTGGGGGAATACTGGAGTGGAAAAGGAAGGGACACGGCTTGGTATTTTGTAACAGGTGTAGTAGTAGTAAAAGTAGCTGATCATAAAGCAGCAGAAGCAGCAACAGCAGCAGCAGCAGCAGCAGCAGCAGTAGTAGTAGTACTAGTAGTAGTACTAGTAGTAGTGGTTGTAGTAGTAGTTGTAGTAGTAGTAGTAGTAGTAGTAGTAGTAGTAGTAGTAGTATTTGTGGTGGTAGTAGTATTAGTAGGATTAGTAGTAGTAGTAGTTGTAGTAGTAGTAGTAGTAGTAGTAGTAGTAGTAGTAGTAGTAGTAGTAGTAGTAGTAGTAGTAGTAGTAGTAGTAGTAGTAGTAGTAGTAGTAGTAGTAGTAGTAGTAGTAGTAGTAGTAGTAGTAGTAGGAGTAGTCGTAGTAGTAGTAGTAGTAGTAGTAGTAGTAGTAGTAGTAGTAGTAGTAGTAGTAGTAGTAGTAGTAGTAGTAAGTTGCAGATGCATAGGTAGTGGTAATTTTTTTGTAGTGGTTGCATTTTTATTAACGTGGCATTTCATAGAAGATTAGATTATGTTTTCTTATTGTGACTTTCAACCTATGCACTGCCTTCATCATTTTAAGGCCCACATGACCATAATTATAATTATTATCTTCATTATTTTTTTTATTATGATAATCATTTCCTTCCAATCTTCTTCACCATCATCAATTTCATCTTCTTTCTCATTCCATAACTTTTTATTATGTCTTATTCTGTCCCTCTTCTCAGACTTGTACCTCATCATCCCCTGGGTCCAATCCACAAATTTGAACTAGAAATCGGTGCTTTCATTTGTGACCTTTATCGTTAAAGTTTTAAAAACAATAATAAGAAAACCATCGTCAAACGAGCTGAAATTTAGACATAAAAATTTTTTTACAGTAATATTATCAAAGTTCTCTCGCAAAAATCGCTTCGTTGCGTAATAAGGGGATGGGTATTGAAGGGCGGTAGGAGAGACAAAGAAATTAAGAGGTAGAGAGAGAGGTGTAGAGATAGAGAGAGAGAGACAAAGCGAGTGAGAGATAGACAGAGAGAGAGAGAGAGAGAGAGAGAGAGAGAGAGAGAGAGAGAGAGAGAGAGAGAGAGAGAGAGAGAGAGACTGAAGACTGGCATTTATTTAAAAGAAACCATTAGATTTAATATCACCTCATCCAGCATTAAACGATTAAGTTACAGTTCTCCGTCGGGAGACCTAAGACTTCTTTTTTCTTTTTTTTTCCTTTTTCCTATTTTAAGAGGTCCGCTTAAATGACCTCGATTCTTTCGGCTGAAGTGTGTATTATAATCTCTCTGTGTGTCTGTATCTTTCAGTCGCTATCTATCTATCTACCTACCTAACTCTCTCTCCCTTTGTCTCTGTCTCTCTATCCGTCTCTGTTTGTCTGACTCTCTATCTCTATCTATCTATCTAACTATCTATCCATCTCTCTCTCTCTCTCTCTCTCTCTCTCTCTCTCTCTAAATAGAAAAGCAAAAACACCACACTTGGAGGACAACTTGGTAATTATAAAGGATCCAAAAAGGACGCGTGTGTGTCTGTAAATAGTGTGAAACCAGGTTTAAAAAGAGACAGGCACACCACTTTATAACTACGGCACTAAAAAAAGAAACAACACACTCTGATGAAGCCACAATAAAGGCGAAACGTTTTTATGTTTAATCTATACTTGTGTTGTTTCTTTTTTTAGTCCCGTAGTTATAAAGTGGTGTGCCTGTCTCTTTTTAAACCTCTCTCTCTCTCTCTCTCTCTCTCTCTCTCTCTCTCTCTCTCTCTCTCTCTCTCTCTCTCTCTCTCTCTCTCTCTCTCTCTCTCTCTCTCTCTCTCTCTCTCTCTCTCTCTCTCTCTCTCTCTCTCTTACAATTCGCTTTAAATACTTTATAAAGTGCTCGTTACATTTTATGCTCGGTCGGTGCTTCTCTCTACATTAATTTTTTTTTTTTTTTTTTTTTTTTTTTGCGTCATTTGTTCATATTTACTGTTATCTCCCTTCTCCCCTGGAGAACGAGGCAAATTTGTAATCATTTTTTGTTTATGTTGAGGATGCATCAAATAATTTTAAAATTAACATTTAAAAAACTACTTAATTGCTTAATAGAATCATTGCTGAATCCAAAACAGTTTCCATTTAGGAGAAAAGACGGTTTTATTATTCACCCTTATTCTTAATTTTCTAAATACCAATGATACCGTGCAGAAGCTGAGAAATTGTTTGTTTTACGAGGTTTATGTTGAAATGGTTTTAGGTTTTTGCTCCGAGCTCAAGCAAATTCGACACGGATTGATTCGTTTAACTTCTCAAGTTTCGCACTAATTGAATTTTGGACTGTGAGTGTGGATAGAGGAATCAAAGATGTTTTCACGAGAGTTTTACGCCTTTTTAAGCACTGGAATGTTGTTTCTTTGAATCACAAGAGAGCAATTTGGTGTACGCTTTCAAACCCTCCCATGCCGGTAATTTGGCGGTATTGAACGTCTCTTCTTTTTTTCTTTCTTTTTTTTTTAATTGGCTCGCTGGCGATCGCTTAATGTATCGAAATTAATGTTTTCTTTTTTTCCGTATAATATTTCTTTTTTTTTTAATCTTTGTTACATAATCTCTGCATCATCTCTCATGATTGGCGTTTTTGCTCCTTATTTACAACTGCGTTTATCTCTTTTATCTGACAGCCCTCCATCGCGATGTGCGCTGAATGTTGGTGTCTATTTTCGTTGTCTTATTATTTCTCTGGAAGTTTATTTTTAGACATGTTGTACTTGAGATCTACGAAGGTAAAAGAATTAATCGATATAGAAAAGAAAACTTATTAAAATTTAAATATAGAGAATGAATAATACACACAATCCTTGAAGCAAAGATATAGATAACTTGCAAGAATTGAGAGTTTATTTATTTCTTCTCTGTGTCTTTTTATCTGTCTCTTGATCTTTGTTTCTTTGTTTCTGTAGTTAGACGTCTTCTTCACTCACTTCATCTCACTTCCTTCTCATCCTCATCGTCTCCTCGGAAACTTTAACTTTTAACAGTATTAACATGACTTTTCAATAACACGGCTATTTGGAAGACATACTACGTTTTCTGTCATCTCCCTCAACCAAAGGTAATTATTGTTTTAGTACACAGGGTTACAATGGTTGCATTGGAATAGTGATATCTGAAGTCCGTACAGTTTTCATGTAATTCTTCTACCACTGTCAGACTTTTTTTTTACCTTTCCCTGCTGTACGTTTTGTTTTGACTGTCGCATATTTTTGCTCTAATAATGTTCCATATACTTAGATTGTTTAACTCATAGCCAAAACAGTGTCATTTCTGAATCTTATGTCAAAATGGTTAGGGTCTACATGGTGATATTATATTAAATTTTGCCTTTCCCTGCATTTCTATTTCCCGTCGTGGGTAAAACGTGAAATAGGGCTCATAGTTATGCTTTAGGGAAACACCATCGGTATGCACTCCTTTACTGGTTTTAAAAAACTTTCAGGCTTCTTCCATCTAAGAAAACACTTTAATAGGTCTCTAGGTGATCATTCGAGATGATAAATCTTGGTCTACCAAGAGGATAAAAATACAAAATTAAACCAAACTGATATAAATTGACAAATTAAGGATGGCAACTTAACCATTTTCATATTGAGACATTTAAAAACGTTTTTCAAGGAGCGAAGAACCCATAAAGGAAACATCTTGAATTTGAGAAAGAGTTTTTGAATCCCCCAGACAGAAGTACTCACATTGAAATACAACATCTTTTTCTTAAAGCCTTTACTCATCCGCTTTTTCCATTAGGTTTGACCGCTAAAGTACAATTAATTATTAGATTTCATGATTGTAAGTTATCTTATGAAGTTCAATTAAACATTCAGTTAAAGCATTTAGACATAATGCTTTGAATGTCCAGGCCATAAACTTAATGGCTATTAAATAAATGAATTGGTGAGAACAAAAGAATTGATTTGACATAATAATATTCTCCAATTGTTGAAGACACAGAAGTTTAGGCTTGAACAGGCTTCAACAAATTCTTATGAGTTATTCCTTTGAAATATCTTGTTTGAATACTGATTTCACTATACTAAAGTTATTCTTACTTTAAAAAACACAAACACAGAATTTTAGAGTTTTGACTAATATGCAAAAACCGTTTGTTTTTAAAATATTTCCTGTCTACTTGGGTTTACCTCAATACAAGGGTATAGGGGTAATATACACAAGCAAACGATGTGTTAAAACGTAATGTGCTTGCCTGCAATAAAAACTGACTCAGCAGCCACAGAATGGGCCGACTCAAAAAATGACTAAAAAAGCCCTCACATCCAACTACTTTTATAGTTATCAACTTTTTAAAAATTTGACAATGAATATTCATGTTCTTTAAATATATGTGAAATAAAAGCAGGTCAACGTGCCCCTCCCCTATTTAATTTCTTTTCTTCTGCGACGACATTAAACTCTTCTTCTTTTCTTCCCAAAGCTTGCAAACCTAAGCTATACAAAGTCATTTTTCTCTATGCTCCACTTATATGTCTTTGCCCCCTTCCAGCTTGAGGCTAACCAAAAAGGCATATTTATGAATCTTTCATCATTGTGTCTATTTATTCCATGGGAAAATGTTCAAGGCACAAGTCCTGAAAGTTCTCTTTGGCACAAACATTATCACGAGTCTGGTGACTTCGCTCTACCATCATGACTTGCACTCCTGCTGACCGTTAATTGAATCCTTCAGCAAGATTGCCAGGGCTGCTTATCGTCAGCCTTATGGAGGCCCGATATGTTGATTGTCATCATACCTCATTTTCGCCCTATGTGCTTAAGTGTGGGGAAGGTTTCCTTGCGGTCAGCTCTCATAGATTAAAAACAAACTTTAGGGTATACAGGCGTAATGGCCTGTTATAGATCATCAAAAACTGCGGCCAAATCAGCATGCCATAAAAGATAATCATTATTCGTTAAACAGTATAATTAATTAGGTAAAAAAGTATCTCTCACTCTATCTCTCTCTTTCTCCCTCCCTCCCTCTCTCTCTCTCTCTCTCTCTCTCTCTCTCTCTCTCTCTCTCTCTCTCTCTCTCTCTCTCTCTCTCTCTCTCTCTCTTTCTCTCTCTCTTTTTTGTTCCGCCTCAATTTTTTTTCTCTAACTTTCTTTCCGGATTTCAGTATTTTCTTCTCTCTTTATCTATGAAATAGCCAGTAAAAATTAAGAGGCTAAAAAAATAAGGACCTACAAAAGAGAAGACAAATCATTTGAGTGAAATCATCATGTTCACCTCTCGGTCATTCCCTCGATTATTGAGTAGAGCGTCCCGAACTCACAAGACTCCAATAACACCTTTAAAGATGAATATTCAAACATTTCCCCAATCTTGATGATATGGTACTCCAACACAGCTAGAGATTCCAAGTCCCCATGGAGCGGCTAACGTATGATTATATCGGACAGACCGATGCTGGTCTGTACTATTCGATCTCATTTCATGGAGATTGTCATCGTTAGGACTTGGCACGGTTATTTTTAGTGCTTTATTCGAGTTCTTTGAGGGATTTTTACATTATTTTAAAGTTATAAAGAGAAGGAATATTCTTTTTATGAGAGACTGCTGTTATAGGAAAAGCTGCTATCATTATAGTATTAGTCTTATTTTAAAAGCTCTGTAAATTTTTGCGTTTTGTATCAGTCTTTAGGGTAAAGTTGGGCACGACCCTGCATCAGATTGATTTTTCAGCGTACGTGCTTGAAACCTATAAGTCCAGTTTTTCAGATATTCACATCCCTTCAGTTATTTTTTTTTATTTCATACTTCAGCGAAGGTCGGATGTAAACCTTGTTTGATTTCTCTCATTCTACAGAAAAATCAAATGAACTCTGGTGATTTTCCAACGTTGCTGTCACGCAATGAATTCTTTTCCCTGTGCTAAAATATTCTCCACACAGCAGGAAGTCCCACTTCGGTTAATCTGACCATGGTTTGATTAAAATATGAAAATTCGTTTCAACATGGCAGTTTCAGCTCTGAAATTATTTCTGTTTCTTAACCTGCTATTGCATATAATGCGTTGGTTTTTTTTTTTAACCTTTATCTGGAAAGCTCGAGTATTTTGGTGTCTCAATGACAAATACAAAAATCTGCTTCCATAATTTTATTACCTCTATTAAAGTTTTGTATTTATAAAAGACTCGATCAATGATTATAGCTCTATTCAGATAAGAATAGCTGTTAGACAAGGTAGGGTTTACAGATAAAGATTCAATGAGGGATTGTTGAAAACAGATTAACTGAAGAACTACGTTGTATAGAGAGTAGAACTGAAATCGTTAAAACAAACGTGAGACAGAGAAAGAAAGAAAATGGTTAAAAAGAGACAGTCAGCGAGATATTGAGCAAGAGACGAAAAATACAGACAACACAAGCCTTGTAATAACTAAAACTAATACAACTAATTTTGTAGATAATATACATGAAGAGATGTAGCGATATGAAAGCTTAAAAATACTGCAAAGGCGAAGATTACTGAAAGTTCGCTCGAACGATACGTGCAGAGATAGAATAGCACAAGCATGATGGCAGACACGTGATTGGCAGTGTGCGATAAATTGTTAAATAGCCGTACAAAGGAGCTTGCACACTAAATAATATATTCTTTATTCTACTCGATTGCTTTCTTTCTTCCAACTTTCTTTGGCTTGCTGGTCGAGGACATCACAATCACTCTCTTTCTCTCTGTCTTTTTTACTCTATGTCTCTGTATCTCTTTCTTTCTCTCAGTCCTACTATTTATGTTTTTGTCTATCTGTCTGTCTGTCTCTTTCTCTCTCTCTCCCTCTCTCTCTCTGTCTGTCTCTCTCTCTCTGTCTCTCTCTCTTCTTC
>JAWDGP010005256.1:180000-190000 GCA_033675545.1 Elysia crispata
TGTGATAAAGTCGCCTCGGTTATCAACTCGGGAGAAGGGAACTCTGGGAGAAATATTTAAAGTCGTAACTGATTCCGTTATCAAACGTAGATTCTAACAAGGAAGTGTGTGCTTTGCTTTATACCAATATTTAGCATTCTGGCTTTAGAAAAGTTGTCAGCATCCACATTTATAATCCTGTGGTTAAGCTCGCTTTAAGTCATTAATAACGTTTCTTCCGGTCTTCCGCGTGTTAAATTATGTTTGTCAGTCGCAGAATGACAGCGTAGGGAAAATCCCAAGTATAGGCTCTGTATAGCGTTAGCTTGTAGCATGGAGAAGGGGAAAATATACATTTAGAAGAGAGAGAGAGAGAGAGAGAGAGAGAGAGAGAGAGAGAGAGAGAGAGAGAGAGAGAGAGAGAGAGACGGAGGAGTGGGGAAACAACGACTGGAGGAACATTAAAAAGAGGGAGACACGGTTAGAGAAAGTAGATAAAAAAAAAGATAGGAAGAAAAGTGAGAGAGGGGGGGAGAGAGAGAGAGAGAGAGAGAGAGAGAGAGAGAGAGAGAAAGGGAGGGAGGAGGAGAAAGAGAGATCGAGAGATCAAAAGATAAAATACGGTGCTAGTGTTCAACACCTCAGGGACTAAGATATAGCGGGAGATAAAGACAATAACAGAAATTGATTGATCGATAGATAAATAGACCCCAGAAAGATAAATTGAGACAAAGAAAGACAGATTAGAGAGAAGAGAGACAGAGAGAGACACGGAGAGAGAGAGAGAGAGAGAGAGAGAGAGAGAGAGAGAGAGATCTCCGGAAAACTTGAACACTAACTAGACTGTCACCGAGGGCTCTGAATGGTGGCCGAGACATGCATGTTCATTTGAATTGGCAACAGCTGAGCAAGATTTGCACAATAACTTCTGCACTATTGAGTTATCTCCCTTCTTTCTTGTAATCTTTTCTTTTTTTTTTTTCTTTTGCCGTTGTTTATGTTTGTTTGTTTGTTTTTTTACTTTACGACAATGGAGATTATTCTTAGGCTTTAGGTTGCGCAAACCTGTATCATAAGAAGCCACGTGAGAGTCTTGCCTATTTGTTATTTGTTTAATATAACTTTTCTTCACGGGTGAACATCGTATTATTCTTCTCATTAACAGGATTCTTTTTTGCGTAAATGGAAAAGTAAATCATTGTATTTTACTGTAAATAATAAACATCTCACTACTTCAAATGATATGAATAAGTGATCCTTGGAAGCGCTGAATCTGAATGGCGTCGCTCATGAGTGTGTAGGTCTGGAGTCTCGCTTTATCAGCCCTACTCTGATTTATGGAGACCTATTTAATGGATAAAAAAAGTTCATCTGAATGAGTATGAAATGGATCAATCAGAAGATTCCAATGAGTTAATTATTTCCAATGTTTTGTCTCAATAAAGCATCAGACTAGGGGAAATAGGATAAAAAATTATTATATTTAATATAACGTTGATTTTCTTGTAACCCTTTTTACGTTCTTATTTGAAAGAATCAAGCATTATTATCTGCTATGCCGATCTACGAGAACCGTTTGAGAATCACAAAATTTGCATTTGAAGCAGGATTTCTTTTTTGTTTCCTCAAATAACGGTAAAATGCAATGTTTAAGACAATGTTTATTGGAGGTGTAAAGTCATAATTATCCGTTCACAAAAACAAAACAAAAAGATTCTCATAAAATCTAATTATATATTCAGTTACGTCAATGCTAAGTTTGTTAAACTTTCCCTCAGTCTTATTATGTGAAAGCTTCCCTCATCTTACTGTCTGTCCGTCGGCTTTCTTCTTCCCCCCCCCCCTCCCCTCTTTCTCTTTCTCCCCTCCCCTTCTCTTCTTCTCTCTCTCTCTTTGACTCTCTCTCTCTCTCTCTCTCTCTCTCTCTCTCTCTCTCTCTCTCTCTCTCTCTCTCTCTCTCTCTTTCTCTCTCTCTCTCGCTCTTTAAAGGAGGTAATCTTTAACAACACTGTTGCGGATGAGTTTTGAATTATTAACCGCTCTGTTTTAAAGTCTTTAAAAACAATTTTCGTTATTAATACATCCTCTTAACTTGTGTATGCCTGTTTTTTTTCCTCTTTTCAGGTAGCCAAGTCGAGAGAGAAGTAAAATATGGGAGACATAGTTTAGAAGGTTAAATTCTGCTCGCCAGTCTGAAGTGGTTTGGAGAAGAAAGTAGGAGCACCCAGACGCTTCTTTTTTCACCAAAGAGGATTTTTTTTTCCATGTTGTGAACCATCTTCTTAAAACTACTGTTTGCCTCTTAAGAAGACGATTGCACGGATGATGGTGTTGTGATCCCACTTGAGACTTCCCTAGATCATGTTTTTAAGAGATGGGATTTTCTTGTCTTTTTGATTATTTTCTTACAGACTAATTCTTTAAAAAAAACAAACAAAAACAAAACCACCACAATGGTCGTGCCTCAAACGCTTCGATTCTACCGTAAGGAAAACATTGCGAGACTGTGATCTGAGGATCTAAGAATTTTAAAATAAATAGAAAACACGTCAACAGTTTTATCTGGCCAGTATGGAGTACATCAGTCCAGGTAGGACATCAGTGGCAAGGCTTCTGATCGCCGTGACGACTCTGCTGTGCCTGGTATCTGTCAGCATGAGTGACAGCTTCAGGCAGCGACCAAAGCTTGGGTCTCACATCAGGCGAACCAACCGACCTGTACATCGCAACAGGCACCAGAGTCGGCCGGACTTGCACCAACCCAGGCCCAGGCTGGACCCATACCAGGGCAGATCTGGAGGATTCCAGGGCAGACCGGGCGGACATCAAGGCAGGCCAGGTGGACCAAACTACAACTATGGAGGTGAGCACTGTTGTTTCTTCTAAACAAAGCCATTCTACAGTTGGGATCCGTTGCATCGATTCTTATTAAAAGTTTGAAAAGAATTTTAATATCACTGTCACAAAATTGCCAACATTAAGTTTTATGTTGGCACGCTCAGCTTTATTTACTGCCTCTTGAAATTTTCTGTTTCATCATACTCAAAAATGATCCTGAAATTTTCTTTAGGTGAAATAATTGCTTGATTTTTTTCCATTATCTCATTATTAATCCACACAATGAAAGATCTAGGCCACGGAGATTTTCAAACCATTAATCTCTTAAATTGTCCTCCAACTAAACGTAATGCTTCACCATCACCGTGGTTTTTGTAAGTATTTTCTTATTAAGGCTGAAAAGTTTTCAGCCGACTATTGTGTTATAATTCTAGGTTTATTAGTTGTTTTGATGTAGCATGTCCACAAAAAAAAACTTCTTTTGTCTTTGGTTCGCAACCTATTGAAATTTGAAAAGCTGTGGTGTTAAGATTACTCTGAATAATTCAAGACAAAGAGAAGTCTCAGAAAATGTCTGTGATGTAAATATATTTTTCATTAGTTGTCTTTTTTTTTTTGTAATCAAAATCGAATCTCACTGGACGCGCTAAGCTTTTTAAACGCGGTCCTATAAGAAACTTATTACTTTTTTTTTTAAAACAAAATACTTCAAACAACTTTCTCAAATTACTCATTCCTGTTATCTAAATCGAAAACATGTACTGTATAATGTAGCTTTTTAACAACAACAGCAACAAAAGCAGCTACAAAAGGATCTACTTTACTTCTATTGCATTTCTTTCTGTTAAACGAGTCTTTTACGTCCTTTCCTACTCATTTCACGATAACGTGATGAAACTCACCCGCAAAGAACGAAGAGAGGATACATTGTGCCGGTACAGCCGGCGCCTTTTATCTTTACTCTTTCCCTGGGTTGCTTTTCAAATATTTACGTCCTTGTCTTCGATATCACGAAGATTAGTTTTTGGCGCCCCACATGAAATTGGCGATGTAAGAATGGAGAGATGGAAGAGAGAGCGGCCAATAGAGACAAAGATGCCATCGCTAGAGGCGTTTTTTTTTTTTTTATTTTTTCTTCTTTTTTTCTTCTTTCCAAAAAAACTTGCTTCGTCCGTTACTTGCAAAAATTCTTCACAGCATATTTTCAACCCTAGGTGAAGTAGCACACGATTATGAAAGTGTCGTTCACAGTTTAAATCTTCTTTTTTAGCCGTTTTTAGCTGCGTCTCAATAGACCGAGGCTGAAATATGCGGGTAATCAGAATATTACATAATGTAGCCTACTTATTGTTCTTATTTCTGAAAAAATAACGCAACAAGGTAAGATTTCCTGCACAATTGAAATTGAATGTGTGCGTGAGGGACCGAGAATTAGAGAGAGAGAGAGAGAGGGGGGGGGGAGGAAGAAGGGAGGGAGGGAGGGAGAAAGACATGGAGAGAGAAAACACGTCTATAGAAGTCGGTCATAAGAAAGACAATGTTGATCATAGATATATAAAGGCAAAGAAATACTACCAAAATAAGAGAAAACACGTAAAGATAGATAAAAGATCAAGATGAAATAGAGGGTGAATATATGCATCCGAGTTATATATATATATATATATATATATATATATATATATACAGAGAGAGAGAGTGAGTGAGTGAGTAAATGAGAAGATGTTGACCACTGAGATATACTGACAGAGATGGGTTATTTTATACCCTGTGTTAGCAATGTTTATTGTAAAGATCAAGATTCTAGATGATGTGAGGAGAACTTAGATACGGACGATCCACCACAGACCCCAACCCTCGAATCATGGGACATGAGGAGAGAAGGGAAAACTCCTCATTGGCAACAAACAACGTTCTCCCCTATTGATCCGCTTGTTCACAAGGTGGAAACCCATGGATCGTTTTCCACACTATCATTAAGTCTTTCCCACATCTTGAACACACGTGCTGTTAATCAAGTGAGAGAAAGAAGGAGTAAAGTACGGGGGATGCTTTTTTGTATTGCGTTGCCAACAGAATACGTCATAGAAAGAAAAATTGTCTTTATGTTCTGTTTGTAACAGAATTAGCTAAATCAGGCTCGTCTGTTAACGATTTTGTTCGCTTATTTCTCAAATGTTTGGTTTGAAACGCGATTCTACATGCTGTAGGAGGTTTTCGTTTTGAATTAACCCATGGAGGTAAAAATTAGAATATACGGAGCGATAATGTAAAATTCCAACGAGAACATTAAGTTTCCCTTTTAATTCTTGTTGAGTCTGCTCGTATTTTATTTTTACTATGCTTCACTTTGTAAAATCTATTTTCGTGAGCGAGATAGAAATTTTCTAGAGTATTTATTATGGTTTGTTATCTTAGATTATTACGGAACCTTTAGATAAATCAAAGTGTTTCACTGTGGTGGGTAGGAATAAGAAGCTAAAATAGAAAATAGACATGCAGATAGATCAGCCATTCATGAAATGATATCGAAAAAAGTCATTGACATGTGAGAATCTGAGCATTAGAGAGAATTCACCTTTTTACATGTTTGCCTGATGGATAAATCCATAGGGATTTCTATGAACTGGTAAGGGATTTATGAATATTAATCCATTACACAAATGCGATAAAAAGATAAAATATATCTTAATTATAGTGTATGGGACTTCTATGCGTCCTCTCATCCTAGATCAAACTATGAGCATATAATACACTGGTCGTATAAAATCTCTCATCACCCACAGTCTCACCTGAACTCCGTCCGTGTAAAGAGGCAAGAAAATCTGAATTCGCAAGGTTTATAGGAACATCACTCCGTATTGACAACGAGTAAATGAATAATCGGATCTCGGTGAATGCGCCAGGAATCTTGTATACTTGCTGTAGCGGCTAGTTGACATAGTCTTACCTGTGTTTTACCCTGAACTTAATCGCATAACTTATCTTTCTGAGTGATAAAATAAACTTCCTGGAGGCACGCAGAATAAACCGTTACAGTTTATAAGTTAAGAAAGCGTGTTTCTAGACTGTGAGAGTTCCACGTATGAGGACTGTTTCTCCTGCGGGCTAGTAAAGCAAATTATATTTTCTTCTATAGTTTCTTTTCTTTTTCATTTCATTTTTAATATTTTATGCTCAGAATACTGTGCCCTTGAATTTGGACACATGATATATCACTTATACTATTTTCTAGTTACTATTTTATACAAGTGAAATTTTATTTCCATTGACCAGTACATTTCAACTATTCTTCTTCCCACTGAAAACCAGTATCTTATTTTTATATTACACGAAATGAGCAAAGAAAATGTCTTAAAAACTAGAAGAATCAATGAGTTGTCTACATTCGTTACGGTATCAAGATCTTTACAAGACCGCTTGTGTTTATATATTACATTATTAGACAAACATAAACGTGGCAAGCTTTCACCTTGTAATTATGTGGTTGTTGCATGCATTTTGCTTTGGTAAAACCATTAATTTTTAACCTAGGTCTAAGGAAACCAAAGTTGTTGAGAGCATGTGAGACGGTTTGTCTTCGCACCTTTCTTACGAGCCATTCAAACACAAGGATAATTAAAATATTTCAGCGGTTGGAGATGGTAGCCTTTTTTATTTAAGTAAGAGGTAAAGAAAAGTGGTTGTCTGTCCCTTGAGAGAGAGAGAGGGCAATGACAAAGAGGGTCTAAAACCGCAAGCGACTGTGGCTATGGTTATGTAAGCGATTATTATTATTATTATTATTATTATTATTATTATTATTATTATTATTATTATTATTATTATTATTATTATTATTATTATTATTATTATTGTTACTATTGCTGCTATTATTATTGTCATTATAAACATGTCTTTTTACTCTCATAGCGAATCCCCATTGGTGTGAGCATGGAAACTTTAGTCTGACCCTTAGGCAGGTATATCCTCCTAGGATCCTCACTGAATTTTAAACTACAGCGATTAACTACAAATACATTCGTGAGAGGAAACGTAATTGACTCACAGTAAATTGAGCCAGTGAAGAAAAAGTTTACCATTTTTAACGCAATACAATTGTAGCTCAATCACAAATGTTTGAGATGTTTTTTTTAAATGGATTCTGAGTGAAAACAATAGCTCTAACTTAGAATTGAGACTACCATGCAAATTGCATCATCTTTTATGTAAAGTGAGAGATCCAATTAGTGAGTCCCGTTTTCATTATCCTGGATTTGGCAAAGTTGGATCGACCTGGCTGGGATGCCAAGAAGGAGAATGCCAAAGACGTTATGAAATAAACGAAATAGCTCGATACTGAAAACTGGGTAGACAATGGAGAGAGAGTTGAGACGGGGAAGAGAGAGAAAAAGAGGCAAAGGCAATAAAATAAACAGGCAGAAATACAAAGAGATAAACACTTTGTCACTTAGAAAAAGGTGTACATAAAAATGTGTACACTGGAACAGAGAATCGGGGGAAGAGAGAGAGAGAGAGAGAGAAGGGGGGGGGGAGGGGCGAGAGAGACAGAGAGACAGACAGACAGACAGACAGAGAGACAGAGATTGAAACGGACATTAAAGGAAACCCTAATAGTATTAAAAACAGGTTCACTGAATAATTTTATAGAGAAGGAAAGTGAGAAAGAAAGAGGCCGTCAGACAGAGACAGTGACAGACAGGAGAGGGGAAAGAGGAAAGGACATAACTTTAGATCGAAAAGCATACAATCAAATTAGTAAAAGGTCAACAAAAAATAAACAAAAGCATAATTTTTGAATTTACTAAACTACATAGGCCTTCATTCATATCTTTTGGAGATGCAGATGAACAAGAATTTATTTATGAACACAATCTGTAATTAAGATCTTTCGATAGATATTAAGTCCTCAACAAGACACACATTTTTAGTTTATAACCTCTTAAACCCTTTGGACCTTGTGAGCTGAATTGAAGAGTATTGACTGATGACCTCAGGCGTACATTCCTGTCATGATATAAATCTAGCCTCAGTTGCAATGCATAAAAAATTTAAAATGAAACGAAAGTTTACTTTAGGAAAAAGTCTGCTAATATGGTGCTTAGCCAATAGTTAAAAAATAATGTCTTCTCTATCGGGCTGTTGCATACTCATACATAGTACATCCTTGAATCGTGAGAATAGGTACGAGTAACATTAATGAAAAGATCTATGCTAATTGAAAACTATTTAAAATAGTCAATTCAGGAGATACCTTTGTATTAAGGATAAGCGGTGTGGGTGGAAAAAATTTCGCTCTTTTTTTTACCTAATCAAGTCGAGTTTATGTCCTCGATAAAATATTCGAACTTGAAACTGTTAGCCGGGATCTGAAGAGCACGTCCTTGAGCCAATCAGCCCTGGAACTTCCCCTATCATTAATTGAAGGCTGATTTCGCTGGTCTCGAGACCTGGGTGTAATCGCTTGCCATTATTTCATAATAGAATCTTCACACGTTGAGAATGCGGAAGCGTGAGAACGGGCAGGTTGCTTAAATAATGCAAAGATAAAATAACAGTTATTTGTAATCGTGAAAACCAAATAATCCGTCCTCTGAGAAATTTAATCATATTTATGCTGAGCATGTTCTCTGGAAATGCAACGCGATTGGTACCTTGACAGGCGTTTGTTATCGCTTAGGCGTTAAAATTTGGATTGGAAAGTAATTCCTGATCTGTTCGAATTGCAGAAAACCGAAAAACCTACATGAAAAACCGCGCTGTCGAAGCGTGTAGCTAACAGCTAAAAGCTTATTCTATCATTACATTTTTTCACTTATCCTGCAACCAGTGGAAATTATTTTTTTACTCTATGCTCAAATAAACCTTATAAAGAAAATAAAAATGTTTACTTGATCGGCACAACATAAAATGAGAAAGACAATTCTCCATACAGTGGTGATATTCTTTTTCTTTATTATTCATTTTCATGATAGATGTTGCGTGCCGTTATGTTTTATAGGTATCGACGCAGTAACTAAGCGCATTATTATTTTTATGTTAAACACGGTTAGACGTGGTGTGGATAAACCCATCATGTCTTGATAGTAGGACCGAGGCTCTCTACTCCTCTGGTCGGCAGCCCCTAGGTTTGATTACATGACCTGGGTCGTAATAAACTTGAATTGAATCGATCGTGAATGAAGCTTGTCCAGGAGTTAAAAAAAAATAAAAAAAAAACGCGAAAAAACCTACAACAAAAAGCACACACACACACACACATATATATATATATATATATATATATATATATATATATATATATATATATATATTTATATATATATGCATGAAGAAAAGTAAAAAGTTCAATAGACTTTTTTATGACAATGTGGCGATGTTGACTAGAAGTATAAATATAACGTCTGCCTCTGGCCGATGGTAACAACTACTGTAGCGATCTTGATAAAGGAGATGATTATAACTATGGCTGTGAGATGGTGGATAGAACAATGATAATAACATGTTGGCAACAAGTACGGAAGATCAGATAATGATCTTGCTAATGGTGAAGAGGATGGTAGTGGTCATTATATAGGAAACTGTATTGATTGGGATTATCATGATAATTGAAAGAAGAAGATAATGGGGATATTGGCGGAGATTAGATGAAGTACACTGAACAACCAACGACGAGAGCATAAACGTAGAGATATGCTGAAAAAGCCATACGAAAATGATTATAATTATCATTATTCTTATAATGACAAGTGTCATTGCGAGTGAAAAGCAACCTTTGATAGCTTGGAACATCGAAACTTGAAGACTCATGCCGCTGTTCAGTATAGTAATAGAAAAGTAAAAACCAGGTTTATGGATGATTGCTTATTGTTCATCAACTCTTTCCAAATACTTCAAGACGACAGAGGGCAAAATATACAAACGATGACCAAAATGATACATTTTTGCGGCTGTTTGTAATAATACAAATGATGATGATGATGATGTTGATTATGATGGTTATGAAGATGAATAGGAAAATAACTTATATTAATAATGGTGTTGTCAATCCTGGTGGCAACAATGCTGAGCCAAAGATGGTGGTTGCTGTTGCAAATGATAAATGATAAATGTTCAGGAGAAACCAAATTTGCTTGATTTATCCGCTGAGGTCATAAATATGGCATCCTGACATTTTCCAGTA